>JAVTVJ010000876.1:0-201360 GCA_034509425.1 Eopsaltria australis | reverse complement strand
CTTATCACACAGCGCGCCCGCATTGGAAATCCGAACCGCCCTGGGATCCTAGAAATACTTACGAACTGGCCAGAAGGTGAGAGTTTTGGTCTCACTGATGAAGAGGAGCAAGAACAAGTGACCCGGGCTGAGGAGGCTCCACCATATAATCAACTGTTAGATGAAGAAAAGTGCTACGCCCTTTTCACTGATGGTTCCTGTCGCATCATAGGGATGAACCGGAAGTGGAAAGCAGCGATGTAGAGCCCCACGCGACAGGGTGCAGAAGCCACTGAAGGAGAAGGTGGGTCGAGCCAATTTGCTGAACTCAAAGCTGTTCAGCTGGCCCTGGACATTGCTGAGAGAGAGAAGCGGCCAAAGCTCTATCTCTACACCGATTCGTGGATGGTAGCCAATGCTCTATGGGGTTGGCTGGAAAGGTGGAAAAAGGCCAACTGGCAGCGTAGAGGAAAGCCAATCTGGGCAGCTGATGAATGGAAAGACATTGCCACTTGGGTAGAGAAGCTACCCGTAAAGGTCCGCCATGTAGATGCCCATGTCCCTAAAAGCCGAGCTAACGAAGAACACCAGAACAACAAGCAGGTAGATCACGCTGCAAAGATTGAGGTGGCACAGATAGATTTAGACTGGCAACACAAAGGGGAGCTGTTCCTAGCCCGATGGGCCCATGATGCCTCAGGCCACCAGGGCAGAGATGCCACCTATAAGTGGGCATGAGACCGAGGGGTGGACCTAACCATGGACAGTATCTCCCAGGTGATCCATGATTGTGAGACGTGCGCCGCGATCAAACAGGCCAAGCGGGTAAAGCCTCTATGGTATGGTGGACGGTGGTCCAAATACAAGTATGGAGAGGCTTGGCAGATTGATTACATCACACTGCCCCAGACCCGCCAAGGCAAGCGCTATGTTCTCACAATGGTGGAAGCCACCACAGGATGGCTGGAGACCCACCCTGTGCCTCATGCCACTGCCCGGAACACTATCCTGGGCCTCGAAAAACAGGTTCTTTGGAGACATGGTACCCCCGAGAGAATTGAATCCGACAATGGGACTCACTTCAAAAATAGCCTTATAAACACCTGGGCTAGGGAACATGGCATCGAGTGGGTGTACCATATCCCTTATCATGCACCAGCAGCTGGGAAAGTTGAACGGTACAATGGCCTGCCCAAAACCACCTTGAAAGCACTGGGTGGGGGGACATTCAAGAACTGGGAGACTAATTTGGCAAAGGCCACATGGTTAGTGAACACCCGAGGTTCCTCCAGCCAGGCCGGGCCTGCCCACTCTGACCCCTTGCGAACAACAGATGGAGATAAAGTTCCAGTAGTACACATGAGAGGTATGCTGGGAAAGACTGTTTAGGTAAACTGCCTCAAGTAAAGACAATCCCATCCGGGGGGTTGTCTTTGCTCAGGGACCGGGCTGCACCTGGTGGGTGATGCAAAGGGATGGAGAGACCCGATGCATACCTCAAGGAGATCTTGTTTTAGGGTGAACTACTTATGACACTGCACTTGTATCTGTATCTGCATGTATGTATATACCTCGAAAGTTTAAATTTGATGTAAGGTGTTTGCATGGGAAAAAAATTCGGGGTGGAGAATGTTGAAGGTTGGATCTAGTTCTTTTCCTCAGGAATTTTTCTCCCATGGGTTGCTAGGACACAAATGACTGGGTACATAAGAGAAACAAAGCACAAGGCTAGAGCCTTTCTCCGTGGCAGGGTGGGGCAAAATTGCCCCTCACGGAAGCAGAGCCTGGTAACGCGAGATTTGGAGAGACTGAAAAGCAAGGGCAGAGGGAGGTCACGCCCTCTTGCTCGGGACCCTCGGAGCTGGACGGTCAGAGCTGCTGTCTGCTGAACCCACGGCCCCTGAGAAGCCAGCGCGGAGCTGCCGGTCTGTCTGCTGTGAGTCTCTGCCCTCTTGCCCATCCGGAGCCGACCTGCCTGCCACCAGCCCGCTCTGAGTTTTCTCCGCTACATTGTAGCGGGGTTTTTCCCTGCACGTGGAGACCCCTTACCGTCCCAGCTCCCTGTGTCCGGGGATCCTGCTGTGGCACTGACACCAGCTGCCCCTCCCGAGGGTCTGTGGAGCAAGGGCTCTCCTCCATCCCTCCGTGCTTCGGGCAGTCGCCATTGCCGTGTGCTACCTGAGCTCATGCCAGAGCGCCCCCTGCAGCCACCGGGGAATCACCGCACCCAGAGCGCCCCCTGCAGCCACCGGGGAATCATCACACCCAGAGCGCCCCCTGCAGGCTGTGACTGGAACTGCACCAAAGGGAAAGGTGCCTGAAGCCGAGCAGGCTGCCACTGGGTTTCTGGTTCTGTTTGTTGGTTAACGTTATAGTTGTTGTTATTTGTTATCCTTTGTTTTAGATAGTAGTAAAGAACTGTTATTCCTATTCCCATATCTTTGCCTGAGAGCCTCCTGATTTCAAATTTATAATAATTCGGAGGGAGAGGGGTTACAGTTTCCCATCCCAAGGGAGGCTCCTGCCTTCCTTAACAGACACCTGTCCTTCAAACCAGGACACCCAGTCAGACCCAATACACAGCTACACTACACAGGGCCGGGCCCCCTGCTCTGGGCCTGGCAAGGACTGGGCCGGACTCCATCCAGCTTGGGCCAGGCCCTGCCCTGTCACCCTGGGCCCGGCGGGCCCTACCAGGCCGAGCCAGCTTCGCAGATCCAGGCCACAGAGACTCTGAGAGCTTCTGCCATCCGACTCAGACTTTTCAAACAGCCCGGCAGAGACCACATGATCGTCACCATGCCGGGAAGAGAGAGCGAGAGAGATTAACTCTATCCATGCCTGGACTAAACTTGCAGACACCCATCCTTCCTCGCACAGAGAGAGGAACGAGTGAGGACATCTACATAAATGCAGCATAGAGACTTTACAGTCAGTGAGGAAAGCAAAACCAATGCCTTGAGGGATGTGCATGAGAAGTGCTTTGAGAGTGAAGCTGAAAATTTTTTTTAGAACTATGGTTGGGACTGAGATAATAAATTCCCTATAATATATGAAGGAATAGTCCAAAGGGGGGATGTGATGTTCTAACTGCAGCCAGTGAACGAAGGCACCTGGGTGGAGATGAGTAGGTGCTGAAATAAGTGCAGTCTGATTTGAAGCTTGAGCTGAGACACAGAAGATGCTGTGAGCTGTCCCTGGCCCTGGGGAATACTGGAGAACTTGTGTTGCCAGGAGAACCTGTGTTTCTAGACACAGAAGAAGGTGATTTTCTTCGCTGCTGCAATAGAATTGCTCATCCTTAAAAGGGTACCCCATGGACTGTCATGGCCCCCCTGTCGTAGCTGTGGGAAGGCTACTGGTGTGGGGAGGAGGGCTCCACCACAAGCCGATCTTTCCTCCTGGGCAGTGGCTGGTGGTGAGGCTGAAGACCCATAAAAAATGTATTTTCTTACAGAGAATCCATGGTATAAGCAAAAGAGAATTCTCTCCCTAAATGAACTGAGACAAAGGCTATTTCAGAGGTGGTAAACTGACTGGAGGTCGAAGTGTTGTCTTTTTGTGTGTTTTCAGGGAGAAAGAAATGGAGAGGTGGGAGGAGGAGGGGTGGTGGGAGGAGTTTGTTCTGGTTCTTGTTTTTTTTCTCTTTTCCTCTTTGTCTTAGGTGTATTAATAAACTTTCTTTATACTCTATGAAGTTTGAGCCTGCTTTGCCTACTCCTAATCCTCATCTCACAGCAAACATCAGGTATATTTTGTTAAGTGTGCTGGCATTTGGCCAGAAACTCGAATAGGCGAACTGAAAACCACTACACACGGGTGCTGTCATCAAGCACTGTACTTGAAACTGGCTTTGGAAGGCTGTGGGCAAATAGCTAGTCCACTCAATGTAGATCCTTATTTTAAAAAATCTAACAAACCCAGAAGGCTTTTTTTTTGTTGCCTGATGGGCTTGAAAAATCAGAACAAATTTTCCTTACTAGTTGCTGGAAGTATGGACAAATAATCCTTGCATGTGATTCCATGATGTAAGGAAAATGAAAAGATTATCTGTGATGATCTGCTTTTATGCTGTTTGAAGGTTGCAATCTCTAGCTGCAAATCAAGAGCAGAATGAAATGTTCACCAGTTTCTTTTGCATTAAAAACTTTATAAATTAAATTATCAACATAATTTGCTAGCTACACTATTCCAAGGAGCACTATCCCTAAAGCACATCACCGAGTGCCAGATCCAGATGACTCTTGAACACATCCAGGGATGGTGACTCTACCACTTCCCTGGGCAACTTGTTCCCATGCCTTACCAGTGAATTTTTTTTTCTAATATCTAATCTGACTCTCCCCTGTCTCAGCTTAAGGCCATTTCCTCTTGTCTTCTCACTGCAGGCATAGGAGAAGACACCATCTCCCACATCACTACAACCTCCTTTCAGGTAGTTATAGAGAGTGATGAGGTCCCTCCTGAGCCTCCTCTTCTCTAAACAAACCCAGCTCCCTCAGCCATTCCTCATAAGACATTTTCCAGGCCCTTCATGAGCCTTGTTGCCCTTCTTTGGACATCCTCCAGCACCCCAGTGTCCTTTTTAAAGTGAGGGGTCCAAAAGTGAATGCAGTACCCAAGGTGCAGCCTCACCAGTGCTGAGTACAGGGGCATAATCACTTCTCTGGTCCTGCTGGCTACACTATTCTTGATACAAGCCAAGATGCTATTGGCTTTTTTGACCATCTGGGCACATGCTGGCTCATGTTCAGCTGGCTGTCAACCAGCACCCCCTAGTCCCTTTCTACCAAACAGCCCTCAAGCCACTCCTCCCCCATCCTGTAGCGCTGCATGGGTTTGTTGTGACCCAATTGCAGGACCTGGAACTTTGCCTTACTGTTGGGAAATGGCCATCTCTGGCTGCACAGACATAAAGTATAAATGAGCAATCCAGGCCCCATAGACAAGAGTTAGGCCTCTGCTCAAGGTTATTCTCAAAACAACTGTGGGAAAGGGAGACATGAGAGCCGAAAACAAGCTGCAGGTGTCTAGAGATTAACTTGGCAGAAGAAACTTGATGTTGTTGCCTTCTGATACCAGTTTGGTGTTTTAATTAGATTAGAGAAAGATCCCGTGTGAAACTTCTGTAAGTAAATAATATTTTGAACACGTAAAGTAGTATAAGTATGTGCACTGTCTGACAATAAACGAGCTTGATTTATGATTCACATTGGATCTGCATCTTGCTTCTCTCGCCACCGACACCTTACTGAACTTCATGCAGTTGTCCTTAGCCCATTAAATAAGTCTGTCCATACTCTCTGTAGAGTCTTCCTACCCTTGAGCAGATCAGCACTCCCACCTAACTTGGTGTCATCTGCAAATTTACTGCACTCAATCCCCACATCCAGATGATCAATAAAGATGTTAAATAGGACTGGCCCCAAAACTGAGCCCTGGGGAACATTGCTAGCGATTGGCCCCAACTGGATTTAGCTCCATTCACCACAAATCTCTGGGCCTAGCCATCCAGCCAGTTTTTTACCCATCAAAAAGTCCACCCATCCAAGCTGCAAGCAGACAGTTTTTCTAGGAGGATGCTGTGGGATATGGTGTCAAATACTTTACTGAAGTCTAGATAGACAACATTCACAGCCTTTCCCTCACCTACTAAGCCAGTCACTGTCTTAGATGGAGATCAGGTTGGTCACGCAGGATCTTCCTTTCATAAATCCATGTTGGCTGGGCTTAATCCCCTGCTTGTCCTGCATATGCCATGCAATGGAACTCAGGATGATCTCTTCCATAACCTTGCCCAGAATCAAGCTTAGGCTGACAGAGCTGTAGTTTCCTGGATCATCCTTCTGACAAATTCAAACTCAATTCATGCTGGACAGAAACATTCATCAAGACAAACATAAGACTTGCCAAGATATTTGTAAAGAATTCCTCATGGTGGGATTAATGCCGTTTGGTTTCTGCCTTTTTTTCTTTTATATGTTCTCTGTACTCTTTGCACATATATTTGTAGCTCTGTAGCCTACTGTATTAATAGCTAGTTTTTCCAGTACTTTTCCATGGCCTTTCCCTAAGCAGAAAGACAAAACAAATTCCAGAGCTCCAAGCCCCAGGGGGTACAAGGCCCTGTCCTATCTTGGTTCTTCCTGGGAACCAAGGTCAAGAACAACTCTGAGGTACATTTTCATAAACAAAGTAGAGCCAGTGCTGAGAGGGGGGCTCCAGAGAAGGGGCTGGACCTGGGGAGGAATTGAATCACCACTTGTCCTCCTTATTGGTGCTTTTAATCAACTATGCTAATTTCCTAAAAGCTATAGATATGTACTCACCCCTGGAGGGGCTGGGCTTTTATGGACACCTTTCCATAACTGCTCCTGAAGACCTTCAAAATAAAGATCCCCTTTTATATTACCTCCTTGCTAAAATGATCTTGAGTTTCTTTTCCAGGCTGGGGGAAAAGGCAACAGGATCTCATAGAACAACGGAGGAACAAATTAAGACAAAACATCTTAATAATATGGATGATGTATCTTTGCATATTTTGCATTGCAGAATTTTGTTGTAATGGTACTATTTTTATAAAGGATATAGTTTAGGAAGCTTCGTTCAAATTTCAGTTCTGGAGCCAAGGAAGACAAACCAGACATGTTTTTCTATGAAAAGCATTTGTACGGAGCACCCAAACATATGTAACCTTAGTGCAGTTATACTTTTGTCATGGGGTGGCCTTGGCTGGGATTTCCAGTGCAGAAAGAAGGAGGTGGAGCCAGAAATGAGGTACCCAAAAGGAGGTATTGCAGTTCCCGCCTCCAGAACTCATAAAACCAGGAAAGGATCTGAAGAAGCCCTCTTTTAGACTTCCGGCTGACTGAGAAAAGACGTCGCTGTCTCCCCTCTGCACTGTCTGGTGAGGTCCGCTCAGGCCACGTGGCCTGGGCTGCCGGCCGAGATGGCGCAGAGGGGGCGGGGGAGAGCTCGTGCCGGCCCTTCAGTCCCTCACCGCAGGTCCATGAGAGAGGGAGCCAGGTCGGCTCTGCTCGGCTCCACCTGAGCAGAGAGAGGCTTCATTCTGTTGCCTCAGGCCAAGGTGACTCAGCCTTATCAACCTTGCCCCACCTGGCCGGGCCGGGCTGGCTCCCTGCGGCACAGTCCAGCACGGGAGAAAGCTCAGGCTGGCCCCCTGCAGCTCAGACATGGCCCCGCCGGCCCCGCTCTGTGCCCAGCCCGGCGAGGGAGAGGGCTCAGGCCGGGCGCCCTGCGACTCAGATGCGGCTTAAATGGAAAGCAGCACAGGCGAGTTCCTCTCCTTCAGTTCGGGCGCTGGGAATGTTACGCTCAAACAGTGCGGGTAGAGGTCATGTGACTATCGCCTGGCCGAAAGACAAATTAACCTTTTCAATATCAGGATGGGACTTGAAAACATCCATTTTCCCCTACACAAAAAAGGAAAGGATGAAGACACCTGCAAAAGGTACAACATAAAGACTCCAAGTTAATGAATGCAGCAAAGCCTATATCTAGAGAAGGAGAAAATGAGGAGTGCCTAAACTTTAAGGCTGAAACTTCTCTTGTAAAGACATGTTGATAAACTCGGCTATAATATACCCTGTAATATATGAGCAATGGTCTAAAAGAGTGAAAAAGGGGGGATGTAATGTTCTAGCTACAGCCAGTGGACTAAGGCTCCTACGTAAAGATTCCTTGCCCCAGGAATAATAGAAGAAGACTTATGTTGCCAATAATGAGAAAAGGGGATTTCTTTGCCACTGTAATAGAAATGTTCATCCTCAAAAGAGTATCTCAACAACCATCATATGCCCGTTGTAGTGGTCCTGGGAAAGCTACTAAAGTGGGAGGGATTTTCCAAATCAAGCAGATCTTTTCCTTCTGGGCGGCTGCTTGCATTGAGGCTGAAAACCATAAGGACTGTACTTCCTATGGGAATCAACATGGTAAAGCAAGAGAAAACTTCTCTCCCTACATGAACTGAGAAAAGGACTACTTCAGAGGTGGTAAACTAACTAAAAGTCAAAGTGTTGTCTTTTTGTATGGTCAGCAGGAAAGAAATGGAGAGGTGAGGGGAGGAAGAAGGGTGTTCTAAAGGTTTTGTTCTGATTCCTGATTTTTATTATTCCTTTTTTCAAGTCTGTTAATAAATTCTCTTTATATTCCTTAAAACCTATACCTGCTTTGCCTACTTCTAATCCTTATAACGAAGTTGAGTAATTTTGATAAGTGTGCTGGTGTTCAACCAAAACACTTAAATTGGCGCACTCAAACCACTACAACTTACCATTTTTTGTAAATCAATTGTACTTATTCTGCCAGCTTCCTTTTTCATCTGATCCACGCATTTCTGGGCTAAATTCAGATTGGCCTGTAAGTGCGCATCATAACCAACCGTAAAGTGCACAACAGGATTATAATCTGTGTGGTATCCCACGGTAAAGCTGGGGAAGAGTGTGAGGAGGAAGCAGTGGCAGAGAGGAAGTGTTATGAACTGCTTGCAACCCTCTTTCCATGTCCCTCTGTCTTTCCTGGGAGAGGAGGTAGAGAATTTGGGAGTGAAGTTGAGCCTGGGAGTAAAAGAGGAGCAGAGAGAAGGTGTTTTTAGTTTTGGTCTTATTTCTCATTATCCTACTCTCTGTTTAATTGGCAATAAATTAATTTCCCTGAGTTGAGTCTGTTTTGCCCATGATGGTAATTGCTGAGTGATCTCCCTATCCTTATCTCAACCCATGAGGCTTTCATCATATTTTTCTGCCCCTGTCTAGTTGAGGAGGGGGAGTAATAGAGCAGCTTGGTGGGCCCTATTATAGCATTAGATCCAAATTAGTACCCATTTGTTTGCTAACAACTATTAAATGATTGAATTTTGAGTAGCAAAAAGAGGACACTAAAAAGCAGGCTCTTAGAGATAATTACAAGTTTTGTGATATATATTTCTAGATAACATCTCCAACTGCCTTAGATACATTGCTATAGCACAGCTCTCAATAACTGAAGAGTAAAATGAAAACAAAAATTATATATTTGCAATGTTTTATGCAATAGTTCAGTGATCACAGTTATCTTAGAAGCACCTTTTAGATCTAGAAAGCAATAAAAATGACAGTAAATCATATCAGTTTCAGCTCAATTTGAATACTATTTTGAATTATGTTAATAAAGTGACAATTACCTATGCTACTTACACAATACTGATTTCAGATACAATTATTCCTGAAAATTCTTTCAATTTTTATTCTTTAAAATATTTTAGCTAGTGAGTGTCATATGCACTTCATCTTCACACAGATTTTAAGACAAGTTTCATACTACTAAGGACCCTAGGTCAGTTCTCATACCAATGTATCTCAGTCATCTTCAGTGAAATCACTTCTCTTAGACCAATAAGACCTAAGGTAATAGAAGCTGGCAATGACATGGTATTCTGTCCCTAGGAAGAACAATGCAGAACTCTGATGCAGAGATGCCAGAGGATAGCAGCTCTTTGGAAACCGCTGCCTTACCATTCTTCATTGGATTCAATACTGTGCAACTAATTTTCATTCTTCCTAAACAACAGAAGCCCTTTACAGCTCAGTTGGAACTTCTACAATACCTTTCATGATAGATGCTAGCCACAGCCACAGTTTTAAGTTTTCCATGTTGTTATGACTTTTACAGGGCACTACTTTGACTTAAGGTTTTATCCTCAATACCCCAGAAAGAATTTTTAAAGAGAATCTTACAAAGGTACGCTCTTTTTGCCCGAAGGTGGGTTCATAATGTAGTCCTTAGTGATTGGTTTTACCCACAGTAGAACCATAAGTAAAGGAGACAAGAAGTTTATATGCAGCAATGTTCTGGAAGAGGGGAGAAAAAAAAGGAAGTGAGTTATTAAATACAGTTACGGTATTGTTGAAACTGGTGGTACAGAAGAGTAATACAAGTTTTACAATAGGGGAGAAAAGGTAAATAAGAGAATTACTTTCTTTTTTAAAAAGTATGGCTTAAGTCTCAACAAAACAGTAATATTACATACTGTGAAATCACTGTTTATGGTTTTAAAAAAATCTAGTTTTTTAGATATTCAAACAAACTAACCAAAGGAACTACATGCATTTTACCACACTACAGTAAAAGATAGTAGTTGAAAATTTCCATACAATGGCATATTACCAAACTGCAGTAGCCATTACTGTTTTAGTCTAGAGAGTATCTTAGATGGATAATTATGGAAAATATGTTGCTATACTAGTGACTTTTTTTGCTTTATTAAAAATGTACTCAGATTATTTTCAATTATCTAAATAGACTAGAAGAAACACTTTTCACAGGTCAGATTATCCAGTTTAATGAAGATTTTGCTTAGGAAGCTTAAGGAGCAGTCCAGAGAATTTCAGTAACTTATGAAATAAGTTTCTACTTATTTAAGACAGACTATTGCATTAGTGGACTGGAATGTGCCAAAGAGTGGCAAGAACCACTTTGTGTTTATTTGAGTAAAGGTAGAAAGACTGAAAGATTCTTGAAGCAGGCTCTGGAAATGGAGTGAATGTGTAGGAAAATTGTACAAATTGATTAAGAGGATTCCAAAATATATATGGAAAAGGATGCTGCTAAAGGAAAACCAAACAGGTGGTCAAAATTAAAATTGACACCAGATTATCTTAATTCTATTTTACCCCAAATTTTATTCTCTATTTAAATATGCAAGATTCATGTTAGTAATTTTGGCCACGTTACTGAGGTGGCAATTGATCATTTGCCTAATCTCAAATAATTTTTTTTAAGTCACTGGTTCCTATAAGTCTCCCATTCTGTAATTATAGAATCATAGAATATGCAGAGTTGGAAGGGACCCATCAGGATCCTCAAGTCCAACTTCTGGCCTTTCACAGGATGCCCCCAAGAATCCAACCATGTGCCTGAGAGCATTGTCCAAATGCTCTGGCAGACTTGGTGCTGTGGCCACTTCCCTGAGGACCCTGTTCCAGTACTCAAACACCCTCTGGGTGAAGAATTTTTTTCTAATATCCAACCTAAACCTCCCCTGCACCATGCCATTCCGTCAAGTCCTGTCACTGGTCACGAGAGTGAAGAGATTGGCACCTGCCCCTCCACTTCCCCTCATGAGGTTTTTAAAGACTGCAGTGAGGTCTCCCCTCAGTCCCTCCAGGGTGAACAAACCAAGTGAACCTCAGCCACTCCTCATACTGCTTCCCCTCCAGACCCTTTATCATGCTCATGGCCCTCCTTTGGATGCTCCTTAATATCTTAATGTCTTTCTTATATTGTAGTGACCAAAACTGCACACAGGATTCAAGGCGAGACCACACCAGTGCAGAGCAGAGTGGGACAATCACCTCCCTTGACCAGCTGGTGATGCTGTGCTTGATGCATCCCAGGACAGGACACAGTTGGCCCGCCTGGCTGCCAGGGCACTGCTGACTTATATTCAACTTGCCATCAACCAGGACACTCAGGTCCCTTTCTGCAACTGCTCTCCAGCCTCTCGTTCCACAGTCTATACACACAGCCAGGGTTGCCCCATCTCAGGTGCAGATTCTGGCACTTGCCCTTGTTAAACTTCATACAGTTGGTGATTGCCCAGCCCTCTAATTTGTCGAGGTCTCTCTGCAAGGCTTCTCTGCCCTCAAGGGAGTCGACAATTCCTCCCAATTTAGTGTCATCAGCAAACTTACTTAGTATTCCTTCAAGTCCTGTGTCCAAGTCATCGATGAAGAGGTTGAAAAGAACTGGGCCTAAAATGGAGCCCTGCAGAACCCCACTAGTGACTGGTGCCAGCTTGATGTAACCCCACTTGCTATAACACTTTGTGCTGACCCGTGAGCCAGTTGCTGACCCATCGTGTAATAGTTATTCAGCTGTGTACTGGACATTTTGTCCAGAAGGATCCTGTGAGAGACAGCATCAAAAGTTTTCCCAAAGCCCAAAAAGGTTACATCTACTGGCTTTCCTAGATCAACTAGGTGGGTTACCCTGTCATAGAAGGAAATCAGGTTTGACAAGCAGGACTTTCCCCTCATGAAGTCATGCTGGCTATGACTGATGACTGCATTTGCCACAGTAGAGACGGACACATGACACGCTAATAATCCAAAGACAGAAAAAGAGTTTTTTATTAGTATGTGTGAGGACCTTTATACCTTTTTTTACAGCTACTGTGGTTTGTTATGATTGGCTGCGTGACATACGACAGGGCTGTCTACAAAATAAGAACTATTCATAGCACTATACAACAAGCTATGCAAGCAATTAGCTACACACTACAAGTACATTCTTGATGTTCCTCAGCAAGGCCATCTCCTCCTTTGGGTGCAAAACATCTTCTTCAGTTATCTTATTGGTTGTCCTTGAGGCCTTCACTGTGGCTGCAGGCTTTCAGGTCCTCACTTTCTCACAAAGTATTTTCATGGGTAGATTTTGATTGCTTCTAAGTCAATTTCCAAGAGGCTTTCAGGCCTGCTGTCAGCCTCATCAAACCCCACATGCATTGTCCTCCATGTGTTTTTCAATACTTCCCAGAATAATCTTTTCCATTTTACCAGGCACTAAAGTGCGACTGATAGACCTGCAATTTCTGGGGGGCTCCTTCTTGCCCTTCTTGAAAATAGGGACAATGTTGGCCAGCTTCCAGTCAGCTGAGACCTCTCTGGATTTCCAAGACCTCTCAAAAATAATCGAGAGAGACTTTGTGATAACATCACCCAGCTCTTTGAGGATTGTCTGTCTTGGATTTTATTTTCCTCTCTCTGTTATTTTTTCTCTCTTTTTCTTAAGAGAAAAAGAGTAGCAGATCCCACAGAAGTTCAGAGTCAGCTGGGAGTTGGTCATTCTCAGTCATGGACCTCCAGCTCAGTGCTCTGGGGGTCCCAGATCCCATCATCAATGTTGAAGACCAAAGCGAAGAAAGCTTTAAAAATATCAGCCTTGTCCATGTCCCTGTTTGTGAGGTGTCCATCCTCATTCTGTAATGGGCCAATGTTATTTGGGCACTGCCTTTTGCTATTAACATATTTTTAAAAACTCTTTTTATCTGATATTTCTGCCTGAGATCTCATGTGCCCAGATCAAGATAGATGTTGGAAAATGAGAGATGAGTTACAGAAAAGGCACAAGAAATTTTAAAATATTGAAAACCATAAAAATAAAAAAATCAGAAGTTTAAGAGGTGACTCGATAATCTACACAGACTGAAGCTTAATAGCAGATACAACAGTCAGTAGCTTGCAGCTGTAATTGGATATATTCATCTAGAATGAGAGCCCAAATATAATACAAAGTAATTAGGTAACAATTTACCAAGAGTAAAGGATCCATTTAAAACATAGTTTAATTTTTGAAAAAGGGCATTTTTTGGAAAAAAATACATTTCAGTTTGAGGAGAAATAATTTACATATGAGAAAATCTAATGGTTGTCTTATGAAAGTGGCCAACCTAAATGATCGCAATGGCCTATACTGCAGAATTTGTGTCATTATTCTGCATTAAATTTTCAGAGGTTATGATCTATGAAAGACATTTGGAGTTGTTTCCTTAATGAGAGAATGCTGAAGATAAATAGTTAAATACATGAGAACATTTAACTTCTAAATTCAACAACAGCTGAAAATGAAAATGTTCTTTTAAACTTAACCTCTGAGACCTATATAGTCTGGGTCATCATAATGTAAGAAATACTGAAATACTTTAAAGGACAATTTAAATTTACTTTTTATTTTAACACTTTAATAATTGAATGCATTTCCTATATCTTAGTCTAAATTCAATATTTATTAACAATAGTTTTTACTGAGTTTTAGATTACTGAGATTCCCTTTTAATGTGTTTCAACTTGACTGCCTTTCTGAAGCTATTTCTTCACTTTCCGGGGTTTTTTTTTTTGTTTTTTTTTGGGGTTTTTTTTTTTTTTTTGCATCTTAATCTAATTTTATTAATAAAGGCCCATCTAGAAGAAAAAACAATATGTGGCTGCACCTCTTCTTCCAGAGAGTTATTTGAATTTCCAAAAAGATAGGGGAGAAAGGAAACAGGAAGTAGAAACATTCATGGTGGATCTCACACAAAGAAAGAAAAGGAATGCTGCTTTAACTCATATTCCACTTTTGAGACAAAGAATGTAATAGATTGGCTAGAGGGCAGGTTGAGCACAAAGAAGCATGTCACAAACCTTCTGTAGATATGAAAAACAGGCAGCAATAGAATTCTTAGCCACTACCTTCTTAACAGTTTGTTTTTTCATTTTCAGACATTAAACTGAGATTTAAGACTGAGTAACATATACCTATGTATATATATTTTCTCTTATTGTGTTATTTTTTCTGTTGCTAAATTCAGAGCATCAAGATGCATTTGAGCCAGTCACAAACCAGGGAATGTCAAAAAAGCACCAATAAGTGAACAAAGAACAGCCAGGAACAATTTGAAGGTTTAGACACAGGACCTCTAAAAGAAAATAAAAGAAATAAGAAGGGGGGAGGGGATATCAGAAACTTCATTCAAATCAACAGTATCTAACAGTTAATCAAATTGAAATAAAAACCAAGCAAGCCACCTATTTATTTACTAAAAAGAATAAAAAACTCTTCAGTATAAGAAAACCAAAACCTAGACTCTTCCCTACAAGATGTTAAATTTGTTATCAGAGCAAAAAAACAAAAAAATACTAATTTTATGTTGTGATTTACAATTGATGCAATAAAAATAGTGGAATGAATTCATTTATTATACTTTTAATAGAAGAACAGATACATTTCACGTTTAACTGGTCAAAGGCAAATTTTTATTTTTAAGTTATGCCATTCAAACTACTAAGAGACACCATCATCAACTCAACCACTGCTGTAAATAGCCAAAGCACTATGAATGTCTAAAAGGAAATGGACACAAACAGAAAAATTAATACAGAAATTAGTAAATTCAGAATAGTTTATGAAAAGCAGAGAAAAGAAAGGTTAAGAAACACATAGGATTCAGATGAAGGGTTTCTTTCTCATTAAATACCCATATCTATAAATGACATATTAATCTAAGTATATATTTTAAACTTCTGTTCCTCACAAATAAAAAAAAAAATACTACAATTCTTATACAATACTTGAGAATTTCCAAACAAGAAATTCGAATTTGTATTCCCACAGTGATGACATACCACATACAAGCATTTTAGGTCATGTGTTTAAGCCAAGGATTGTAACAGAATTCTGTTTACAATACACAGAGGCTGTCTATGACAGAAATTGGGTATATATAAGCAACATCATAAGCTATGTCAGTCTATACAAAACTTGGATGCATTGTAACAAGCAGATGTGCTTGGCAAGAGGAAAATACTATTTTTGCCTGAAAACATGACTGAAAGTAAAAAGTAAAAATTTTTTCCCAATTCCATTTTTATTGTGGCTTTTGCACTCTCATCCTCCTCCATACCACAGGAAGTGCAAAATATACTTTTCTCCTGTTTTAAGCAGTCTTTTCAAATCTGAAGGGACTGTTTAAGAAGCACCATGAGAAATACTTTTATAGTTTTTAACTGTTTTATGGACTGGAATAATTTTGGAATAAAAAGGAAATACACAAATGCAACTTAAGTTACTTGGTAAATATTTATGGATTATTTTCATTAATCCACCTCTTCACATTAATAGAGAGTTTATAACTGCGTATAAGAGCAAAGCATGCAAGACAAATGCTTGCTAAGAAAATCCAAGTGGTTCAGTTATAAATGCAACACAATGAAGACCAGTGTATTTCCAGAAACTTACTGGGATTCCAAACCCTGCTTTTCAAGAAACTGCATAGCACTTTCTGAAAAATTTGAGAATCCTGCAGGGACATAAATCATATGCATAATATCAAAGCACAAATATAAAATATCTTTTTATAAAAATTCTAGGTAACAGGACATACTGTAAAATTTTTTGAGAAGCATTATTATTAACAACAAATGTCTAGCCTAGCTCTTTCATGTGCTAACTAGTATGTCACAATGCAATAAAACTCAGTTATTAACAGTCTTTGAAAACATTTCTCATATCTGTACATTTCATAAATCTGAATAGAACATTAATTTTTAAGAAGGTAAGTAACTTTTTTCAGCAGAGGAATTTGACTTTACTATGCAAGGTGTATTGGTTTTGCATGGCCTGGTTTTTGGTAGCAGGGCAGGGCTAGAGGGGTGGCTTCTGTGAGAAGCTGCTAGAAGCTTCTTCCATGTCCAGCAGAGCCAAACCCTGGTGACTCCAAAGATGGACGTGCTGCTGGCCAAGGCCGGGCCAATTAGAAATAGTGGTAACACGTCTGTGATAACATATTTAAGAAGAAATATAAACAAAAAAAAGGTTGTTGCTCAGTTTTAATTTGGACCAGAGAAGAGCGGAGTGAGAACGTGTGAGAAGAACAACTATGCAGACACCAAGGTCAGTGAAGAAGGAAGGGGAGAAGATGCTCCAGGTGCTGGAACTGAGATTCCTCTGCAGGCCATGGTGAAGACCATGGTGAAACAGGCTGTCCCCCTGCAGCCCATGGAGGGCCATGGGGATGCAGAGATCCACCATCAGCCTGTGGAAGAGCCCCACACCAGAGAAGGTGGATGCCTGGAGGAGGTTGTGAGCCCATGGGATATCTGTGGAGAGAGGGGCTCTGCTCCCATGCTGGAGCAGCCTGACCTTGAAGGCCTGCACCCCGTGGAAGATTAACCCATGCTGTAGCAGTTTGAGGGGTACTGTTGCTCATGGGATGGACTCACATTGCAGCAGTTTGCAGAGAACTGCTGCTCATGAGATGGACACATTGGAGAAGTTAATGGGGAACTGTCTCCTGTGGGAGGGACCCCATGGTGCAGCAGGGGAAGGACTCCTCTCCCTGAGCAGTGGGAGAAGCTGCGGGTGATGAACTGACCACAACCCCCATTCCCTGTCTCCTTGTGCCACTGGTGTAGGAGGTAGAGCTGGAAGGAGGGAGGAGTGGGGGGAAGGTGTTTTTAAGGGTTTTATTTTACTTCTCATTTTCCTGCTCTGATTTTGTTAGTAATAAATTTGCTTCATATCTCTAAGTTGAGCCTGTTTTGCCCGTGATGGTATTTGACGAGTGATCTCTCCTGCTCCTTATCTCAACCCATGAACCCTTTGTTAAATTTTCTCTCCTCTGTCCAGCTGCAGAGGGGAGTGAGTGAACTTCTTTGGTGGGTGTTTGGCATCCAGCCAGCATCAACCCACAACAAAGGCAAAATGGGTTAAAAATCAAAGTGGAAAGTAAATATAATTAGCAAAGCAAACAACCCAGGCAAAGATGACATCATTTAAAACAAAACAAGGAAAAAATACAGGATATACTTCAGAACTGATATTCCAAAGCTATATTTCCTACAAGTGTATTGCATAGAGAGTTTATTTAAATACAGATATTCTTAAGACCATCTAAGCTGCTTAAAATTAACTTTTCATGTAATGTAATCACTAGAGTTATTGCAAACCCTGAAGAAAGGAGTTACCTGATTCGAGTCCAAACTCTAGATAGCTTTCTGCCACAATCAGGATTGCCATTGCTTTCACAAAAAAGAAGAAACCAAAGGTGACACAGACTGATCTTTCACCTCCATCCTTTACTATGAAATAATGGGTGGTCAATGAAAACAGTATCTTACTATTTGTTACGAATGAATGTGGGAGCTAAATATCAGTCCTTGCCTCCTGCCCAGGCCTTGGCAGTAGGTAGCAACCTTATTGAGGCGTCCAGCACCCCGAAATCCACTTTCGTGTATAAGTTCTTTTAATGATGACTGATTCTGTCTATTATAGAATGAATCATTTATTAATAGATGGGGAAACTAACAGACATAAGACTTAAAATCAAACCAGTACTACACAGGAATAAAACAAAAAGAAAGACTACTAGTAGTTTAATATACAGTGCACAAGAATGGTACCCTTTTCAGTTACAGCTAGCGAAGAAATAGTATAAGCTTAGGATTCAATGTATCTTACCATCCAATTTGTTGGTGCAGCACATTGAGATCCTTTCTCTCAATCCCCGGAGAAGTAACCACAAAGCCTGTGTCCAGACTTGAGGGAGAAGCTTCAAACACTTTTAGGGTGTGAGAGACTTCTGCCTCAGTGATAGCTTGTGTATCTTTTATAGTGTAAAATCGTGGCTCTCAGTCAGTAATTTTTCCTCTATCTCTCCTTCCATCAGCTCTCCAGACTAAGATGTTAATTCTTAGCTGAGGCTTGAGCCCTCTGGTGCCAGAGATAACCCCTGTTGGGCCTTCCTGTCCTTGGGTTATCTCTTTATGCATCCGTTATCTGTGGCACACAGGAGGAGGAGGTAGTGGGGTAGACGTCCTGCCACACTATTCAAGAAAAATGTCAAGGAAAATCAAGTTTGCAAAATAACTATATTTATGAATTATAAACCTGTATTTTGGTCACCTACACTAAGACTGTTTTAAGATGTGCAAATGCTTTAAAAAGTAATAAGTATTTGGCCAATTTGAGGTTAATTATGCTTTACAGTATTGTAGGAGCTGAATAAGCACAGGCACACAATCACATAATGGGTAGCTAGGAATACACTATTGTGGAATACAATTTCGTTTTCATTTTGGCTTACTGATAGCCAAATGCAATGGCATTCACTATCAACCTGAGAATAATTAAACCAAGGTTTAAATGTAAATTTTACATACTTTTAAGAATTTACAGAAGTTATATCAAACCAAAAGTAAGACAACTGTTTCTTCAATGTAAAACTATCAAGATAGATGAAAAATACTCCATCAAACTACGCAGCAGCAAATGCAGAAGTGGAGTTATATATATTCTGTCAGAATGCACAATCCCAAGTGGATATATTCAAGATTCTTCACTGCAAAAATTCAGAGTTCAAAGGCAGAAATACAGCACATTTCAAGTCACTGCATGTTTGCTGCTGAAATAATCTTGGTTAAAATATTTCCTTAGTCTTGTCTTAACTATATGTGAATGCATGTTTGTACACATGCATACATCCATACACACAAATACACACACATATATATAGTGCATGTATATATATATGTATACTGTGCATATAACATTAATGGCTTTTTGTTCTTTTGGGGAGAAGAATGTTGAAAAGGTAAAAAAGGTGCTCCTCCTCACATAGTTCTCTCTTTTTTTTTTAAAGAAAAACACAGACATTGATTTTTCTATTCCCTCCTTGATGAAAGGCAAGACATTTTAGAAGACATCAAGTGAGGACAGATTTGTTGCCCTTTAGTTTAGAAACAACAAAGCCCCTACAATAAGCATTTAATGCAAAAGCTGTTCTCTCAAATGTCTGCTGAGCTTTCCCAAGTAAACTTAGAAAAGTTTCCAGGTAGCTTCACAAAATCTGTACCCTTTCGATTAGATTTCCTTCTCTTAGTTTTCAGGACATCATGATTAGTGGAAACAACAAAAACTTAACTCTTTGCATAAGAGCAGAGAAGTTGTAAGAATCTACATATATATAAAAAAGTGTCAAAAAAGACAAAATAGATTTTTTTGCTTTAAAAACACAAAATATTTTCTCTTACACTTAGAAATATTCAAACATCAGATTAAGTAACTTTGTGCTGGATTTGGTGTGGGAGAGCAGAAAACACAGGGTATGCATACAAACAGCAGGGAATGGGATGCCCCAAGAAGCACTTCTATCAATAATGGGATTGTCCTGACGCCATTTTCCCTTTGTCTCCCTACACGCAATCATCAGTGGGGGCCACCATCTTGGAAGGGAGCTGTACCCAGCCATTTTGGGTGTCTCTTTGTTCCTGTGGAGTTTGTGAGATTTAGCAATTTTGTATCTAGTGATTATTTACTGTTATTTTTTTGCTTGTTTTTGTTTCACTTGTTAGTAAGCTATTTTTCCACTTATATCTACAGGAAAACACCAGGAAAACATCTCAAAAGAATTAAGGGGTGTTCCTCTAGGAAGGCAACAGCCAACAGCCCAGCTGAGGTGCCTTTACACCAATGCACCCAGCATGGGCAACAAACAGGAGGAACTGGAAGCCACTGAGCTGTGATGCCTTTTTCTGGTCTTAGGAAATAAAGGCTCAGACACAGTGAAAGGGTTGGGGGTTGTTTACCTCGGTATTTTAATAGGATCCCGTTCGATGGCTTCTGCCGCAAAAGCCCCCTCCCTCCAATAGAGTATACAATTAAAGACTCTACACATTAGCATATCTAACCAGAGGGCCCAATAAGGGGCCGGGGTGGGCTAACTTCTAGTTTACAAAATCTATCCTACTAGGAGACCTTGAGGGCTCACGAAAACAGGGTGTTTGGTCTCTAACTCTACGTGGTTTCAGGGGTGTTTAGTCTACCGGCCTCCTAAACACCATGAAACCAGGCTAAACTATCACCTAAAGCATCACAAGTATGCATGCTAATACTTGTGAATATAGGGAACAGTGTAAGAAATATTCAGGAGAAAAAGCAGAAAAAATCCTTCAGGCATAATTTCCCCCTTTTAGAGACTAACAAGATTCTACTTTGTCTAGTCTCTACCTTACTCTATTATACATTACCCACAGTATTGATTTACGCAACCGGCCGACATGCAGGCTACTATACAGATGATAACTACAATTACAACTACTATAAATGTTTCTCTTATCCAGGCCCAGTTTGGTAACCATGAGGTAAGGGTGTCAAAGATCTGGTCAAATTTCAAGGTGTCAATTTTGGAAGCTTAAAATGCCAATCCACGATCAGTGACCACCCCCATCTAGAGGTGGTAACTGGATACAGAACCAGCAATTGTTCTTATTAAGAACTTTGGACACATTTTGGACTACAGCCTTGTGTAAATCATGGGACAAACCCTGAGTCATAGTTACCATTTGGGCAGATAACAGACACGTGAAGAACAGTTTAAACCCCATCCTCCTGATCTGTACCAGTCTTTGTTTTCTTGACGGTCTCGGGAGCTGAAGCCTTCTTCACTCTGGAATAGTGAATCCACGGTCCCTTGCCAGCAACTTTGACTGCAGTGAGGGTGGTCAGCAAAACTTGGAATGGTCCCTTCCACTTGGCTTGCAAGGGGTCACCGTCCCACCACTTGATGTAGACCCCATCTCCAGGCTGGAACTGATGAGCAGGTGCGTCCAGTCCTATTGGCCTGGACAACACGACAAATCCCTGGAGCTTCTGCAAAGTGGAACTCAAAGCCATTAAGTATTTCTGCAAATCAGCTTTACCCTTCACATGAATCTCTCCCGGGATATGTGGAGCCTGATAAGGCCTGCCATATAATATTTCATAGGGACTTATATTGTCCCTTCACCTTGGCTGTATGCGGGTTCTCAGCAAGGCTATTGGCAGGGCTTGGACCCAGGTCATGGATGTCTCTTGACAAATTTTACAAATCTGGGTTTTGAGGGTTCCATTCATTCGCTCAACCTTGCCACTTGCCTGGGGCCTGTATGGTGTGTGCAGGTCCCAGGCAATTCCCAGAACCCTGATCACTTCCCCAACTACCATTGCAACAAAGTGAGTTCCCGTGTCAGATGACATTCCTAGAGGAACCCCGAATCTTGGAATTATATGATTCAGCAAGGCTTTCACTACTTCTCTTGCTGTGTTTGAGCAACAGGGGTAAGCTTCAGGCCATCCACTGAAGGTGTCAACCAGTACCAGTATATACTTACATCCCTCTTTGCGTGGCATCTCAGCAAAATCAATCTGCCAATAATCTCCCGGGAGATCTCCTGTTTTTGTCACCCCTAACACAACCCGTTTGCTCGTGTCAGGATTGTTTTTACGACAGGTATCGCACTTGCTGGTTATAGACTGCACGATATCTGTCATCCCTCTCCCTATTACCACCTTTCTAAGATGTTTTAAAAGATTTCCTGTTCCCCAGTGAATACTTTCATGCTCTCGCTGGGCTATTTCTTGAAGGAGGAAGGGTGGAACTACAAACTGTCCTGTTGAGGTAACGGCCCACCCCCCCTTCTTTGATCTCAGCCTTAAGGTGCTTGATTAATTTGTGATCCCCCTGATCATATTTTGGGGTAAACTCTGACAAATCTATTTCTTTCTGTGGTATCACTGCAAAAATGCCTTTTTCTGCAACCCCTCTTGCTGCTTCATCAGCGAAGCGATTTCCCAGTTCAGGGGCTTTCTTCCCTTTTTGATGGCCTTTGCAATGCATGACAGCTACTTCGGTTGGCTTCCAGATACTCTGCAGAAGTGCAAGAATCTGTTCAGCATGCTTAACCTCATTACCTTGTGCAGTCAGCAGGCCACGTTCCTTCCAGATAGCTCCGTGGGCATGAACAACACTGAAGGCATATTTGGAATCCGTCCAGATGTTTACCTTCTTCCCCTCACTCAGCTCTAGAGCTCTTGTTAGTGCAATGAGTTCGGCTTTCTGTGATGATACATCTGGAGGCAAAGCTTTTGCCTCTATGACTTTATCTGTGGTGGTTACAGCGTAGCCTGTCATTCTCTTACCATTTCTCATGAAGCTGCTCCCATCGGTATACAGCTCCCAGTCTGGGCTCTTCAGGGGAATGTCCTTCAGGTCTGGTCTGCTAGAATAAGTCTCCTCTATTGTCTGTAGACAATCATGTTCAGGCATGCTGTCAAGTAATGTGGATGACAAAAACATTGCAGGGTTTACCACAGATGTTGTTTTCAGAGTAACATCCTGTTCCAGCAACACAGACTGATACTTCAGCATTCTGCTAGGGGATAGCCAGTGATTCCCCTTCTGTTCTAGCACAGTTATTACTGCATGGGGTACATACACGACAATGTGCTGTCCAAGGGTGAATTTACGGGCCTCCTGTATTAGGAGGACAGTTGCTGCCACAGCTTTCAGGCATCCAGGCCACCCTTGACTAACATTGTCCAGCTGTTTTGAAAAGTAGGCTACAGCTCTTCGCTGGTCCCCAAGGTGCTGTGCTAGTACCCCCAGAGCAGCATTCAGTCGCTCATATGTAAAGAGTTCAAAAGGCTTATTCAAATCCGGCAGCCCCAAGGCTGGGGCAGACATTAGGGAACGTTTCAACTGTTTGAAGGCAGCCCTTGCACTTTCTGTCCACATGATTGTTCCCTTTTCGGCTGCCTTCAAGACCTCATACAGAGGTTTTACCAGCAGTCCATAGTTTGATATCCATAGGCGACACCAACCTACCATTCCCAGGAAGGCTTGCATTTCTCTCACAGTGTGGGGCTCTGGAAGGCGACAGATAGCTTCCTTCCGTTCTTTGCTGAGTTGTCGGTGTCCACGGAAAATTTCCAGCCCCAGGTAAACTACTGTTTCCCTGGCAATCTGGGCCTTCTCTCTCGAGACCCGATAACCACTCTCGCCCAAAAAGTTCAACAGACTTACGGTTAGCTGGATACACTCATCTCGCGTTCTGGTTGCTACTAGGATGTCATCAACATACTGAAGAACAACTCCTCCTGGCTCCTGTTTCCTCCAGTCCTCCAGTTCCTTTGCCAGCTGGTTTCCAAATAGCGTGGGACTATTTTTGTAGCCTTGAACCAAGACTGTCCATGTGAGCTGGGTCTTCCTTCCTGTATCAGGGTTTTCCCACTCAAAGGCAAAAATTTCTTGGCTGTCCTTGTGCACAGGAATGCAGAAAAAGGCATCTTTAAGATCTAAAACAGTGAACCACCCCAATTCGTCTGTTAGTGTAGTCAAAAGTGTGTAAAGATTGGCTACAACTGGATGTATGTCCTCTGTTATTTTGTTAATCTCCCTTAGATCCTGCACTAATCGATAACTCTTACCATCTGCTTTCTTCACTGGTATAATTGGGGTGTTATACTTGGATTCACATTCCACTAGCAACCCAAATTTGAGAAACTTCTCAATTATGGGTGCTAGTCTTTTGCGACCTGCTAATTTCAGAGGGTATTGTTTTTGCCTTACCGGTGTAGCTCCTGCTTTGAGTGTAATACTTACAGGTTCAGCTCTTTTGGATCTCCCAGGGATATCATTGGCCCATACTATAGGACTGACAGCATCTTCTATTTCTTTGGGAATTTTTCCATGGCATTCCTGTATAAGAATAGCTGCTGCTTCTATGAATTTAGATTCAGGAATTATGACTTTTACCCCCCCATCTCTGGAGAATTTAATTTCTGCCTCTAGTTTCTCTAATAAATCTCTGCCCAATAATGGCATTGGTGAATTTGGCATATACAGGAACTGGTGTGTCACCCAGTGTTTTCCCAATTTGAATGTTAAAGGTTGGAAAAAAGGCCGTGTTTCACTTACCCCGGTGGCTCCTACCACATCCACAGTCTCTTGGCTCAGTTTACCTTTTAAAGTATTTAATACAGAATAGGTTGCCCCGGTGTCCACCAGAAATTCAACATCTTCATTTCCCAGCCTAACTATAACTGAAGCCTCCGGTGGGGGTGATGCCCTTGATTGCTGTCTATCATAATCCACAGCTAGTTCTGGAGCTGGGGGTGTCTTTTTTGTTCATGCTGGACACTCATTTTTCCAGTGTCCCTTCTGCTTGCAAATGGCACATTGGTCCTCAGCTAGAGGAAAACGGGGTCCCCTCTTTGGTGAGTTGGATGACTTTCCTTCATTGTAGTTTTTCTTATGGTGGGGCTTGTTCTGTTTGTTCTTATCTACTGAATCCCTGTTCTGATATACTTGCCAGGCTATTTTCAGCATCTCACTTATATCCATTACTCCCCTTTTTTGCAGTTTTTTCCTTATATCATCTGTTGATTGGCCCATAAAAATGTAAGCCAGCTGGTACTTCTGATCAGGTGGTTCGAAGTTCAGAGTTGTGTATTTCCGTGCAGCCTCTTTCAGTCTATTCAGAAACCATGTAGGAGTGTCATTTGGATTTTGTTTGATCTCAAATAATTTAGAAAAATTCACTACTTTAGGAAGGCCACATCTCAACCCATAAACCACCCATTTCTGAAACTGCTTTAATTTTGCCATTTGCTCAGGGACATTGGGATCCCAGCCAGGGTCAGCGAGTGGGTATATGTCATTAGGCATCCCCTGGAGAGTTCCAGCTGCAATTTGGGCCTGTATAGCATCTATGGCAGCTTTATTAACCATCTCCCTTTCTGTGCTATCTAGTAATTCATCCAGCATCACATTCAAGTCTCCCCAATCAGGGTTTTGAGCTCTTATAGCCCTCTCTACCCATATGGCTACTTTCTCTGGGTTGTCACTATACTTTCCAACAGAGTCTTTCCATGTCTGCAGCTCTGCAAGAGAGAATGGTGTCTTTATATAAATCACTCCCTGATTTCCCACAGCCTGTCTCAGAGGCACTTCTAGAGCAGGCCCTTCCCTTCCCCTTTCATCTCTTTTTGATCTCGTGCGCCCTGCAATTGGACTAGCAGCACTTATAGCTTCTTGGGCTATTTTTCCCCTCCTCCTGCCACCCTCCTCTTGGGAACCATCTGTATCCACATCATCCCATTCTGTTTTAATCCCAGCACTGGCAGAGCGGCGGAGGGGGAATCCGGCATGGTCGTCTCTGTCCCCCCTTTCGGAAAAGTAACTTGGATCAGGCACGTCCCACCCGCCTCTGGTCAGGGTAGCTTTGCCCCTCTCCCCAACGCTGGAGGAGCGGCGAAGCCGAGATCGAGGGTACCTCGATCGAGGGTACTCATCCCAGGCTCGGGCCAGGTCGGGTGGCAGTGGCCAGTTAGGCTCTGCTCCCGGTCCACGCCCCCCCAAGGGGCGGTCAGGAGCCGGCGACAAGCCAGCCCCCTCCCCGCCCTCTCCACGCCTTCGCCCGCCCCCTGTGTGGTCAAGGGGCCAATCGGCCTCCGCTTTCGGTCTGTCCCCGCCCCATGGGCAGTCAGGGGGCGAGGGCCAGCCGGCCTCTGCCCCTGCCCCGTGCCTGCCCCGTGGGCGGTCAGGTGGCGAAGGCCACCCGGCCTCTGCCCCTGCCCCGTGCCTGCCCCGTGGGCGGTCAGGTGGCGAGGGCCACCCAGCCTCTGCCCCCGCCCCGGTCCCCCCCCCGTGGGCGGTCAGGAGGCAAGGGCCAGCCCGCCCCCTCCCCACGCCTTTCCTCGCTCCCAGAGTGGTCAGGCGGCGAGGGCCTGCTCGCCTACCCCCCCCGCCCCACGCCCAGCCCCCGGATGGTCGGGGGGCCAGTTGGTCTCCGCCCCTGCCCCCGCGTTCGGAGTGGGCGCGGGAGGAGGAGGAGGAGGGGGAGGGGGAGGGGGCGTTGGCGCTGGCGCCGGCGGAGCCGGCGGAGCCGGTGGGGGTGGGGGCGCTGGTTGCGGAGCCGGTAGGGGTGCCGGTTGTGGAGCCGGTGGGGGTGCCGGTTGTAATGGCGGCGGTGGCACGGGGGGCGATCCCCCCCCGCCCATACGCAGAGCTAGGGCTACCATGTCCATAACATCTGTCTCTTCCATTTCGTTAGTCACTAGCTGCCTTCTCCTCCTCCTCGCGTTTCCTCTCCCTTTTACAACCATCTCCAAACAGTCTTTCTGCACCTCATACGCCTCCTCTCTATTCAGTAATATGGTAAAAAGTTCTGCGTATTTTAACTCATCAAACCTGCGCAGAGCTCGCAGTTCTACCATCAGCTCTGTGACTATTTCATTTTCTAGACTCCCAAAGTGTGGCCACACTCTCTGTCCTCCTAATTTTAACGTCGGCCAGAACCGTGTACAGAGTCTTATCAGCTCCTGTGTGTCCAGGGGGGTTCTCCTTCCTGTTAAATATCCCCAGTTTTTCAATACCAGATCTAATGGAGATTCCCCAGGGACTTGCACATTCTCCAAAAAGTTACACCCCATTTTACTTATAAAAAGAGAAATCGGCCAGGAAAAAACCGTCTCTCTCTCTAGTGGTAACTGCTTAGAAACGAGCCTTAAACAGCCAAACTGCACGCACGAGAAAACTTGTTAAAGTTTTCTCAACCGGGACTCGAACCTGCGATTCTCGGCTTCGCAGTTTTCAGTTCAGCGCCTTTAGCCACTGAACCAACTTGTTGTTCCCTCCCACCAACCTCCCGTGGTTTAACTGGAGAGTGTCCTCTCCTTACCACGATTTTGCAGGAAGGGGGTTAATTTCTCTCCCCTTTTTAGGGGCCTCTCAGACTCCTCCCCTGCCCAACCTCCCAACCTCCCTCCTGGTGCTAGCACAATACCAAAGTACGTCTCCCCCGCTTTCACTCACCTCTTTCGTGATTTCAGGCGCTGGGTCCTAGAGCCCGGTCACAGCCTTGGGCTGCCGCTTAACCCCGTAGGTGCCGGCGAAGGGGCTAGGCGAGATATACTCAGCCCAAAACTGCAACTTTTTGGGGTCTCTAGGGTCCCGGCGGAGTCGCCAATGACTGATGCCTTTTTCTGGTCTTAGGAAATAAAAGCTCAGACAGAGTGAAAAGGTTGGGGGTTGTTTACCTCGGTATTTTAATAGGATCCCGTTTGATGGCTTCTGCCGCAAAAGCCCCCTCCCTCCAATAGAGTATACAATTAAAGACTCTACACATTAGCATATCTAACCAGAGGGCCCAATAAGGGGCCGGGGTGGGCTAACTTCTAGTTTACAAAATCTGTCCTTCTAGGAGACCTTGAGGGCTCACGAAAACAGGGTGTTTGGTCTCTAACTCTACATAGTTTCAGGGGTGTTTAGTCTACCGGCCTCCTAAACACCATGAAACCAGGCTAAACTATCACCTAAAGCATCACAAGTATGCATGCTAATACTTGTGAATATAGGGAACAGTGTAAGAAATATTCAGGAGAAAAAGCAGAAAAAATCCTTCAGGCATCAGCTGCTAGAAAGTTATGACCTTGTTGCCATTACTGAAACTTTGTGGGATGAATCCCATTACTAGAGTGTGACTATGGATGGCTACAGGCTGTTCAGAAGAGTAAGGGGAGGAAGGAGAGGCGGAGGGATTGCCCTCTACATCAAGGTGTTAGCATAGGAAAACACATAATCACAGAATGATTATATGGGTGCTTTAATGAAGGGCCCTGGGAGACAGGGGTCATGTCAGACCTCAAATCAGGCTCGGCCCTGCGTCTGAAAAATGGTGACATCTATACTACAACCAGCCCATGATCATCAGTTAATCATCAATTCAACACTACTCTCTTGGATACATTGTTTTCACTCAAGCACGAGTCCCAGCTTCGACACCGCTGCCACTGCACACATTGCCCCTACCCAAACATAAGTCTCAGCCCCCCTTTCCTACTACCCTCTAAGCAATCATCTCATTAATATTGTCATAAGCAATCATCACAGAAGAAGCACACAAGTACGACAGTTCCCATAACTACACTTTAACCTAACAAAGGCAACACCTAAGGCCTACCTTAAGGCCTATGAGGCCTATCGTTCCCACAACCCAAAACTACTACAAATCCAAAATCTTTTTGACCCCTATGCTATCAAAGGGATGGATTGAGTGTGTAGAGTTGTCTCTGAAGAGCAGCCATGAGCAGGTCAAAAGCCTGTGGGTAAGAATCAGGGACCAAAGCAAAAAAGGGAACCCTGTGGTTGGTGTTTACTACAGCCTGCCTGACCAAGGGGGGCCTGTTGACGAAGACTTCTTGCTCCAGCTACAGGAGGCATTGTGCTTGCAGGCTCTTGTCCTGCTGGAGGACTTCAACCACACCAATATCTGCAGGAAAAGTAGCATGGAGAGCTGTAGGCAATCAAGGAGACTCCTGGAATGCATGGAGGAGAGCTTCTTGAGCTAGGTAATAGCCCCACCAGAGGGGATGATATACTGGATCTGATGGTCATCAACATAAGTAAACTCCATTGGGATCATCAAGACTGGAGGCAACCTGGGCTGCAGTGATCATGCACTAGTGGAGTTTGCCATCTGGAGGGACATGGGTCAGGTAAGGTGTAAAATAAGGCCCCTGAACTTTAGGAAAGCAAATTTCCAGCTCTTCAAAGAGCTAGTCAATAGGATCCCCTGGGAAACTGCACTTGGAGACAAGGGAGTGGAATTGAGCTGGCAGATCTTTAAGGAAGTCTTCCATAGAGCACAAGAGCTAGCGATCCCTAGGAGCAAGAAATTGGGCAAGGAAGGCAAGTCTGGCAAGTCTGACTCTGGCTGTGTCTTAGGTTACAATGGTATGTATTGTATCACCATCTTCGTGGGATGTTGGGGCCGGGCGGGGCAGTGTTCTTGATGGCTGCAGAACGGTTTGCTAATGAGCCGGTCGTTGGGGCCGGATAGAGCACTTTACTCACCCCCAACATTGCAGCTAGTGGCCCATCATCCCATTGTGAGATGCCCCGCCCAGGGGGAAGAACCAATGTATCCTGATCTGCTTATAAACTGAGATTTGAAGCACCACAGGCAGCTTTTTCCACGGGATTCCCAGAGGAAGACCAGATCCTTCTACACCACCACTGGACCTTCAGAAGAGAACTACACCTTTCACAGGATCATTGCTTCAACAGGACCGCATCTATCACTCCCAGAGGACTGCAACCACCTTCTAAGTGGACTACTACCAACACCCTGACCGACAGGGTGTCAGGTTGTATTCTGACTCTGTCAGTGTTTTTTGAATTATTACATTTTTCCTATTAAATTGTAGTTTTGACTTTGAGCCTCTCACTGATTTGCTTTCAAACTACCACAGGCTGAGTCAGAACTCGCTTGTCAAACTGACACCCGTCAAGTGGGGGAGTCCCAGTAGAGACTGCTTTAATGACTTTGAAAGGGTCTCTTAAAACAATTGGTTGTTGTCGTGTAATTTTCTCCACTTCAATGAGGGCTAAGCTAACCACAAACAGCCCCTTTTCTCAGATCGTGTATCTTTTTTCAGCATCTCTGAAGCCACGGGAATAAAAACAAACAGGCCTCGTTGGGCCCTCAGGGCCCCGCTGCCAGATGTGTACTGACAACCCTGAGGAAGCAAATCCCCATTCCACTTGGAAAGGATCTGTAGGGTGAATAGGGCCTAGGGCTTGGTGTGCTGTTGCTTCAAAAATCATCAATTGTAAGGCTTCTTCTTGAGAAGCATCCCATTCCCATTTTACCCCTTTTCTCAGCAAGTTATAAAGAGGTCCGGCAATTATGGAAACATCTGGGATGTGTTTCCTCCAGAACACCAATAACCCTAAAGCATGTTGGAGATCTTTCCTAGATTCAGGCATTTTAATCTGATCTAAAGATGTTAGGGGATCAGGTGGGATGCATGTCATGCCCCCCTTCCACCAGATTCTTAAGAATTTCACTTCCTGAGAGGGTTTCTGTACCTTTTCTGAGGGAATCTGCAAATTAAGGCTTTCTTAGTGAGAGATTGTTTTCTACTGGGTATCTCCCACTTCCTCTATTTCATCTCCTCCCACAAGGATATCATCAATGTATTGATAAACAGCTACATTGTCAGGTTTGGGTATTTTTTTCTAACTCTTTGGCTAGAGCGTGATGAGCCAGGGTGGGGGAGTGTCTGTAGCCCTGGGGAAGACTAGTGAAAGTGTACTGTTGTCCCTCCCAGGTGAAAGCAAAGCAGTCTGCGTCCTCTAGTTGTAAAGATATCATGAAAAACACGTCTTTGACATCGATGGTTGCCATGATGGAGTGTGCCTTTTCTTGAATCAGTGTTATTAGTTCAGCTAGATTTGGAACCACAGCTGTAAGAGGATCTGTGTTGGCATTCAGTCTGTGGAAATCTATTGTTAGTCTCCATTTGCCATTAGGTTTTTTCACTAGCCACACCAGAGAATTGAAAGGAGAATGTGTGTTAATTATTACTCCTTGTTCCCGGAGCTCCTGTATAACCGGTTTGATACCTTCTTTGGCACCCAGGGGAAGAGGGTATTGTTTTACATTAGTTACTTTGCTGAATGGTAGGGAGGGTGCTGCTTGAAGCAGACTGATGTTAAAGCAGGGTGCGCCAAAAGACCAGAGAAAGCCTTCTGAGTCTTCCCACTGTCTCCCAGCAAGGGCATTCATCCCCAATAACATGGTTGGAATATCTCCAATCACCATATAAATAGAAAGTTTGTTTTCTTCCCCCGGTAATGTGAGTTTGACTAAAGCCATGTTCATAGATTCTGTTGTTCCTAGAGCATTTAAAACAGAATATCGGTTCTTTGTTGGAACAACTCCACACCTCCGGGCATCCTTTATTGTTAGTGCAGAAATTTGTGCCCCGGTGTCAATCAGAAAAGTTACAGGTGCCCTTTTAGGGCCTGTAATGGCTGTGATCATGATGTCTCCTGTTTGATGGTTTCTAGTGAGCATTCTCAGATATATCCATGCTCCATTCCTTTGCTCACTGTTAAGAAATGGAGAAATTAGTTTCCCTGGATCAGTTGGAAAAAGGGTTTTGGCTTGTTGCGTATGTTCTGTGGGAGGGGCTTTGGCTCGTCACCCGGGCTCTGAGGGAGAAGCTTTGGCTCATAGCCTGGGCTCTGTGAGGGAGGGGGTGCACTAGGTAGAGCAGGTTTACAGTGGTGCCAGTTAGACACTATTTTTGTTAATTTGTTAAGGGATAAACCGTTCATGATATCTCTAGGGATTCCCTTTTTGATACCTAGTGACCCCCAGTGCTGAAGGTTATTAAACTGTATCTCATTGTCATGATCTTCACTGAGAGGAGCCCCAATCTACCTAACACCCTTTGTTTTCTCTGATTTCTCTTCTAGGGTTTTGATGGGTCCATATTTTCTGCTGTAATTAATCAGATCTTCTGCAACCTCACTCCATGTATAAACTTTGCGATCACTGGTAGGTGAATTCAAGTGTGAACCCGATGGCTGAGAGGGTGTGGTATATGGGGCATTCCCGGGATCAGTAGATCCAGTTTGGTCTGTCGGGTTTTCAAGGAATCTATCCAGCCTCTCTATGGGGCCCACAGTGGCTATAGTTTTCTGTAAGACAATCGCTGTGGGTTTGAGTGATTCTGGGGGACCCCAAATTACAGGGGTCATCATTTCAGGTTTTACAGGCAGTTGCATAGGGGATTCATATCCAGGAATCAACTTCTTTTCATGTATCATTTGCAGACAAGCAGCTTTGTGAACGCTTTCTAGAAGTTGATCAGGGGTACTAACAATAGCTAAAGGGTCTCCCCTTTCTAGAGGGTTGAGTCCCCCAGCCCAGTAAGCTGCACGTTGTGTCAGGGACCATGTCTTACGTCTGTCTCCTGTTGTTAAGAAAACTCCGTGTCCCCAGTATCCACTGGCCTCCTGTTCAGTTAAATGAATCTGATCTCCTCCGGTGAGTGACGCTCGGAAGACATATTCTGTTTCAGATTTGTGGGGAAGCCACCCATATTCCTTTTTCAACTTAGCTAGTTCAGTAGCAGTAATTGGAATTTGTTTAGTGGTGATATGCGGATCATTGTCTTCATCACTGAGATAATTGTATTCTGTCTTAATCAAAGGTCTTACATGAGGACAGCAATTTTCCCCACAGTTTTTTACTTGCTTTAATTCTTTGTGGGGGTAAAGTGATTCCTTTTCCTTTGTGTCTTGTGCTGAGTCAGTGTTCCTTGAATTCTTAAGGTGTTCCTCTCTCAAAGCAGTTTGCAGTAAGTAATTCTCATTACTTTCCTCATTTAGTTGCTTCTGCAAAATTTCCACTAGGTTTTGGAGAGAGTCTTTTATTGCTTCTTGTTCACTGCACTGCTTAAAGCAGTGATCTATGGCCGATGTAAGGCATGCTCCTAGGACAGAGAAAATTACAGCTTTATCTCGGCCAAGTTTGAATTTTGCCCCATGTTGTAAAGAGTAAATTCTATCAATCACATTTTCTAAATTGAACCAGTTGTTATGTGCCCACTCTTCCCCTACTGGAGAGGGTCCGGAATTGTGTTTTGCTAACAAGGCATAAAATGCAGCTGTGTCTTTTGTTCTAGTGTTTGAAGTCATGTTGTTGAAGGGATAGTGAAAACCACTTCAGGGAGGTAAAAACTTAGTTGCATCCACAACCCAGAGAACTGGGCTGTGTCTCCCTTTGCTTCCCTAAAGTGGGTGAAGAGACCAAAAATCTACTTGGGAGGCCCTCCTTAAGTTACTAACCATTGTCTCTTTGCTACACCAAGTAGACCAAACTCCTTACACACTCATCGTTTAAAAAAGAAACACAACAGTCCCCCTTTTGCACCAAGAGATTGTTTTGTGAAATTGTGAAGACAGAGCCCTCAAGAGAGTATAGGGGTGCTTTTCACCTAGGCATGTGCAGTTTGCAGGAAATTCGAGATGCCCCCTGTGGTAGTTTGAAAGCAAATCAGTGAGAGGCTCAAAGTCAGAACTACAATTTAATAGGAAAAATGTAATAATACAAAAACACTGACAGAGTCAGAATACAACCTGACACCCTGTCGGTCAGGGTGTTGGTAGTAGTCCACTTAGAAGGTGGTTGCAGTCCTCTGGGAGTGATAGATGCGGTCCTGTTGAAGCAATGATCCTGTGAAAGGTGTAGTTTTCCTCTGAAGGTCCAGTGGTGGTGTAGAAGGATCTGGTCTTCCTCTGGGAATCCCGTGGAAAAAGCTGCCTGTGGTGCTTCAAATCTCAGTTTATAAGCAGATCGGGATACATTGGTTCTTCCCCCTGGGCCGGACATCTCACAATGGGATGATGGGCCACTAGCTGCAATGTTGGGGGTGAGTAAAGTGCTCTATCCGGCCCCAACGACCGGCTCATTAGCAAACCGTTCTGCAGCCATCAAGAACACTGCCCCGCCCGGCCCCAACATCCCACGAAGATGGTGATACAATACATACCATTGTAACCTAAGAGATTATCCACCCCTTATTCTATCACTATCTATGTGATACCCAAACCAATACTCCCTTTATATATATATACATATACAGTGAAACTTTACACACAGTTCTCACTTAAAATTAAGTTTCTTTGTGGTACACAATGGGTTTCCCCATCTTTCTGCATTACTCACTAAGTGTAACTAGATCTTTGAGCAAAAACAACCCCATGGATGGGTTTGCTTTTGTCTGAGGTGGGACTAATCTAAACAGTCTTTCTTAAAATACTTCTCATGTGTACCACAGGGACTCTATCTCCATCCACTGTGTGCAAAAGCTCAGACTGGGTAGGACCAGCTCGATTGATGGAGCCTCATGTGTTGACTATCCAGGTGGCCTTTGCTAAGTTCACTTCCCAATTTTTTAAGGTCCCCCTGCTAAGTGCCTTCAGGGTGGTCTTAAGTAGTCCGTTGCACCGTTCAACTTTCCCGTCAGCTGGTGCATGATAAGGGATATGATATATCCACTCGATGCCATGTTTTCTGGCCCAGCTGTTTATAAGGCCATTCTTGAAATGGGTCTCGTTGTCCGACTCAATTCTCTCACGGGTGCCATGTCTCAACAAGACTTGCTTTTCTAGGCCTAAGATGGTGTTTCGGGCGGTAGCATGAGGTACAGCATAGGTCTCTAACTATCCAGTAGTTGCTTCCACCATGGTCAGCACATAGCGCTTGCCTTGGCGGGTTTGGGGAAGGGTGATGTAGTCAATTTGCCAGGCTTCCCCATACCTATACTTCGACCAGTGTCTACCGTACTACAGAGGTTTCACCTGCTTGGCCTGCTTGATCATAGCGCAGGTCTCACAGCCATGGATGACCTGTGAGATGCAGTCTATCGTCAAGTCTACCCTTCGGTCACGAGCTTATCGGTACGTTGCATCTCTGATGACCAGAGGCATCATGGGCCCAACAAGCTAGAAATAATTTTCTCTTGTGCTGCCAGTCCAGATCTACTTGTGATACTCTCAGTTTGGCATCTCGGTCTACCTGCTCGTTGTTACGATGCTTTTCATTGGCCCGACTCTTGGGTACATGTGCATCCACATGTCGAACCTTTACAATCAGCCTCTCTACACGGGTAGCGATGTCCTGCCAAATCTCAGCGGCCCAGATGGGTTTCCCTCTGCGCTGCCAGTTGGCCTTTCTCCAGCGATTCAACCAACCCAACAAAGCATTAGCTACCATCCAGGAGCCAGTGTAGAGATAGAGCCGAGGCCACTTCTCTCGCTCAGCAATATCCAAAGCCAGCTGGACGGCTCTGAGCTCTGCGACCTGACTCGATCCACCTTCTCCCTCAGTAGCTTGTGCAACTTGTCGTGTGGGGCTCCATACAGCAGCTTTCCACTTCCGGTTAGCACCTACAATTCGGCAGGAACCATCAGTGAAGAGGGCATATCGTCTTTCACTCTCCGGTAGCTCGTTATATGGTGGGGCTTCCTCAGCACGTGTCACTTGCCCCTCCTCTTCTTCAGAAGATAATCCAAAAGTCTCACCTTCAGGCCAGTTCGTTATAATTTCCAGAACCCCAGGGCGATTAGGGTTTCCTATCCGGGCTCGCTGTGTGATCAGCGCAATCCACTTGCTCCACGTGGCGTCGGTGGCATGATGTGTGGAAGGAACCCTTCCCTTGAACATCCAACCCAGCACTGGTAGTTGGGGTGCCAGAAGCAGCTGTGCTTCGGTGCCAATTACTTCCGAGGCAGCTCGAACTCCTTCATAAGCCGCAAGAATCTCTTTCTTGGTTGGAGTATAGCTGGCCTCAGATCCTTTGTATCCCCAACTCCAGAACCCAAGTGGTCGTCCTCGAGTCTCTTCAGGTCCCTTCTGCCACAGGCTCCAGGATGGACCATTCTCCCCGGCCGCAGTGTAGAGCACATTTTTCAATTCCTGCCCTGTTCTGACTGGCCCAAGGGCTACCACGTGGGCAGTCTCCTGCTTAATTTGTTCAAATGCTTGTTGTTGCCCAGGACCCCACTGGAAATCATTTCTTTTTCTTGTCACGAGGTAAAGAGGGCTTACAATTGTGCTGTATTTTGGGATATGCATTTTCCAAAACCCGACAGCTCTTAAAAAAGCTTGGGTTTCCTTCTTGTTCGTAGGTGGGGACATAGCAGTGATCTTGTTGACTACTTCTGTCAGGATCTGGCAACATCCATCTTGCCACTTGACTCCTAAGAACTGGATTTCTTGAGCGGGTCCCTTCACCTTACTTCGCTTGATGGCAAAACTAGCTCTTAGGAGAATCTGGATGATCTTCTTTCCTTTCTCAGAGACTTACTCTGCTGTTTTCCCCCATACGATGATGTCGTCGATGTACTGCAGATGTTCTGGAGCCTCACCCTTTTCCAGTGCAGCCTGGATCAGTCCATGGCAGATGGTGGGGCTGTGCTTCCACCCCTGGGGGAGTCTGTTCCAGGTGTATTGCACGCCCCTCCAGGTGAAAGCAAACTGAGGCCTGCACTCTGCTGCCAGAGGGATGGAGAAAAAGGCATTGGCAATATCGATGGTCGCGTACCACTTTGCTGCCTTGGATTCCAGTTCATACTGAAGTTCCAACATGTCTGGCACAGCAGCACTCAGTGGTGGTGTGACCTCATTCAGGCCACGATAATCCACTGTCAGTCTCCATTCTCCACTGGACTTACGCACTGGCCATATAGGGCTGTTAAAGGGTGAATGAGCTTTGCTGACCACCCCTTGGCTCTCTAGTTTACGAATCATCTCGTGGATGGGAACCATAGAGTCTCTGTCTGTGCGGTACTGCCGTCGGTGCACTGTCGCTGTGGCGATTGGTACCTGCTGTTCTTCAACTTCCAGCAGTCCCCCAGCAGAGGGGTCATCTGAGAGACCAGGCAAGGTATTTAGCTGTTGGATGTCTTCTGTTTCTACTGCGGCTATCCCGAAAGCCCAACAATGTCCTTTTGGGTCTTTGAAATACCCATTTCTAAGACAGTCTATGCCCAGGATGCATGGGGCCTCTGGGCCAAGTCACGATGGGGTGTTTCTACCGCTCATTCCCAGTTAAACTTACTTCAGCTTCTAATACAGTCAGATGCTGGGATCCTCCTGTCATCTCAGAAATAGACATAGATTCTGTTCCCATGTACCTTGATGGCATCAGGGTACATTGAGCGCCGGTGTCAACCATAGCCGTGTATCTTTGTGGGTCAGATGTGCCAGGCCATCGGATCCACACAGTCCAATAGATCCGGTTGTCCTTTTCCCCTACCTGGCTAGAGGAAGGGCCCCTCTATTCCTGATCATGGTACATGTTGCTCTCTTCTTGTAAATATGTTTTTGAGGTCTCTTCAAGAGGATCGGTCATATCGTCATTCCTATACTGTTCAGAGTTCTGTCCACAAGAGACCGGAGCAGCGTTGACTCTAGGTGGGCTTCTTGTGGTAGCTGTTCCTCTTTTCAGTTCACGTACTCGGGCTGCTAAGGAAGAGGTGGGTTTTCTGTCCCACTTTCTCATGTCTTCTCCATGCTCCTGAAGGAAAAACCAGAGGTTACCTCGTGGAGTGTATCTTCTTTCTCTGGCTGGGGGATGTTGGCTCCTAATAGCAGAGACCTTTGTTGGTTCTGGCAAGATGTGGTGAATTTCTTGCTTCAGCTCCTTTCTGAGTTTCTCTTCCAAGCTCCGGATGTGCTCAGCCAGCTTTGTTTCCACTGATGAGACATGGGTGCGAAATGGGGCAGTGACAGTGTCCTCATAAATTCTTAGTTTGTTGACCAGTACTCCCAATTTGTCTGCTCCTTCCCTCCATTGCAGTGTTGCTAGGTAACGGGAGTATATCTGTGGTCCGAGCCGTGCGAATCTCAGCCACATCTGTGACGTGCATTGGACATCATCTGGGTTCTTAGGGAATCTCTCATCTTCTGAGAAAATGATCTCCAGCACGGCCAATTCTCTCAGGCATCGGATACCTTGTTCCATTGTGCTCCATTTTCCTTGGTGCACCTGGAGGTCTTCTTTACAAAGGTATCTGTCCCTTACACTTGCCAGCAGTCGCCGCCAGAGGCTGAGAGTTTCTTGGGTTTTCCCGATCCCCTGGTCAATGACCACATCCTGGGTCAGGGATCCAAGTTGCTTGGCCTCACTTCCATCTAGCATGGTGTCATTGGCTGCAGCGTCCCAGATGCAAAGAAGCCAGGTCAGGATGGATTCATTTGTCTGGCGGGTGAACTCCCTCCGTAGGTCACGCAACTCACCCAGGGATAAAGAGCGAGTGATGATCTCTGGCTCTGTCTCTTCTGCTTGGTGCGAAGGTCCAGCCTCCTCCTCATCAGTCACTATGCGGGCTGATTTGCTCCTGGTTTTCTTGTTTTGAAGGGGGGCAACTGCTACTGGCTTAGGCTGTTCTGGCTTGGTGATGGTTTGTGTGGAGACTCTGTAGTTTCTTTCGGTCTGTTTTTCCTCCATGACAGTTTTTTTAGATACGGTGCTTGTTGATTTGCTGCTTTTCCTGTCCTCATCCTGAGGATACTGTGCCACATCAAGCATTGTTCTGACTCTAAGCATGGTGTACACTGTGCAGGTCATAGAGAGTAAAGAAAACAGAACTGACAGCAAGATTATACCATCTTTGACATCCAAAGGGAACTCAATATTTTCAAAAACTGTTGTGTCAGGTCTGAAAGGCTGAAAGAAACCACTCTCTGCTCTTTCCCCTAGGGGCTGGGTGCGATTGTTGAGGAGGCCCCAGATATACCAGCCCACACTAGGACAAGCAAACAAAATTGAGTATATATTCCGAATGGTGTTCATTGCCTCGGAGGTTATCATGCAATAGACACAGTAAACTAATAAAGCAATTTTTATACGATACCCCAGCCTACACAGGAGCATTACTACGGGCAGGTAGTTCCCTGTCTGCGGAAATATATATAGAGCCGGGTACAGGACACATGTAAGTATGTTGAGTATCATGGTGAATAGGTGGCTTCAGGAACAGAAAATTGTAATTCTAACTTTCCACAGGGCCTGGCCTCACATTTGGGCACCAAAAAATGTGGTAGTTTGAAAGCAAATCAGTGAGAGGCTCAAAGTCAAAACTACAATTTAATAGGAAAAATGTAATAATTCAAAAAACACTGACAGAGTCAGAATACAACCTGACTCCCTGTCGGTCAGGGTGTTGGTAGTAGTCCACTTAGAAGGTGGTTGCAGTCCTCTGGGAGTGATAGATGCGGTCCTTTTGAAGCAGTGATCTTGTGAAAGGTGTAGTTCTCTTCTGAAGGTCCAGTGGTGGTGTAGAAGGATCTGGTCTTCCTCTGGGAATCCCGTGGAAAAAGCTGCCTGTGGTGCTTCAAATCTCAGTTTATAAGCAGATTGGGATACATTGGTTCTTCCCCCTGGGCGGGGCATCTCACAATGGGATGATGGGCCACTAGCTGCAATGTTGGGGGTGAGTAAAGTGCTCTATCCGGCCCCAACGACCGGCTCATTAGCAAACCGTTCTGCGGCCATCAGGAACACTGCTCCACCCGGCCCAACATCCCATGAAGATGGTGATAGAACACATAGCATTGTAACCTAAGACACCCCCCTTGCTTTCTAGACACCGCTCACCCTTTCGGTGTGTCAGGATAGGTGCGGATGGAGCAAAACGGCCTTCCCCTTTTACAGACTACACAGAAACCTTGCAGCCCCTTCGGCCTCAAAATCCTGTCCGTGACACCAATTAATGTCCCGATCCGCTAACACAAGCGGGAGTCGTGATGGTTCATTACCCGAATCTCAGAGTGCAAAAGAAAACAGGGACAAATATTTTTGCTTTAATCAAAATCAAAAGCACCTTTATTGAGTTCCAACCACCCGATTATGCAATAGAGGAGAGAGAGAGATATAGGGTTGAGAGGGAGGGAGAAGAGGGGTTATAGGTACCACAGCACGACGAAAGTCCTCGTCGTCCGGATCCAATGGATTCCGTCTCGTCCGTGGGGAGATCTTGTAGGGTCTTTTTTGAGTCTCTTTATAGTCTTTTCGAAAGTGAGGGGCAGGTAACCAAGAGATGAGGCAATCCTTCCAGAGGCGAGGGGGAAATGGCCAGGAGGTGGGGGAGTAAGGCCCATTGTTTCAGAGTGCAGCTGCAGGTGCACTAAAGCAGATCGTACCTGCGCAGTCCTTTTCACCCTGGTAGCGAGAGCGACACGGTCTCACAGGCATATGTACACCTCTGCACTGCGCAGGCATCCCATGAGGATCTGGCCGTACTTCATTGTGCAAAAGTCCTCTTTCCCCTTTAGGGTCTTTGGGTTTTCAGCCTCTGTTTTCTGTAGATGGTCATGAGGCAAATGAAGGATTTATGTCCAGTCTCTTACAGGATGGCTGCAGCAAAGGAAAAAGATCAATTGGCAATGCAGGGGTAAACCCATCTGGGCTGCTGCATTGCGGCAGGACATCACTGCATGGGTAGAAAACACGGCTCTAAAGGTACGTCATGTAGATGCTCATGTGCCCAAAATTCATGCTGTTGAAGAACATCAGAACAATGAACAGGTAGATAAGGCTGCTAAGATTGGAATAGCTCAGGTAGACCTAGACAGGGAGTGAAAGGGGTGAGCTATGTATAGCCCAATGGGCCCATGAAACATCAGGGCATCTTGGAAGGGATGCAAAATACAGATGGGCTTGTGATCAGGGGTGGACCTTACCATGGAGGCTATCACTCAGGTTGTTCACAAATGTGAAACATGCTGCAATCAAGCAAGCCACATGAGTAAAATCTCCTTGGAATAGAGGGCGGTAGCTGGGTTTCTGATGTGGTGAGGCCTGGCAAATTGACTACACTGGACCAGTGCTACAAACACACCAAGGCAAGAGCTACATACTCACTGTGGTAGAGGCAACAACTGGCTGGCTGGAAACATACCCAGTAAACTGTACTACTGCTTGAAACACCATCTCAAGCCTTGAAAGACACATTTTATGGCAACATGGTACCCCAGAGAGAATCGAATCAGACAATGGGGCTCATTTTAGAAATAACCTCATAAACTCTTGGGCAAAGAAACATGGCATTGAGTGGATATATCACATCCCTTATCACCCACAAGCCTCTGGGAAGACTGAGAGGTATAATGGACTGCTGAAGACTATGATAAGAGCGTTAGGTAATGGGACATGGAAGCACTGGGATGCAAATTTAGCAGAAGCTACTTGTCTGGTTAATACTAGGGGATCTGCTAACCACCCTGGTCCTGCCCAAACAAAACCCCTACACACTGCAGGAGGAGATAAGGTCCCTGCACTACACATAGGGAAGTGGCTGGGGAAGTCAGTGGGGATTTGTCCTCCCATGGGAAAAGGCAAACCTATTTGTGGGATTGTCTTTGCCCAAGGACCTGGGTGTACTTGGTGGGTAATTCAGAAGGATAGGGAGACCTGGTGTGTGCCTCAAGGAGATTTAACTTTGGGGGGAAAATAATGTGTGGTGTAAGTTGTAGGTTGCAGGAAGTAAAGTAGCAGGAATTACATGAACTGATGAAGAATGAATTTTGTGAGGAGCAAGGAGAATGCAATGATGACCCAAGCTGGGCCAGTGCCCAACAATCAATTATGCTGCTTCTCCTGTCCTGACCACCCATCCTTATGGAATGGAGCCCAAGTCATGGACCTGGAAGGCTGGAGCAAGCCCATGAAATGGGAAAATAGTATCTATCTGTGAAAGGACAGGGGGACAGTAGTTAATGAAAATGTTTGGTACAGAGATGGTTTAAGGATGTAGTTTATGTTGTGTATGTGGGTAAGAAGGGATTCCAGTAATGAGAAATAAATACAATGGAACAGTTGGAAGATATAGAAATTGTATGGGATCTGAGTATGATGCAAATGGTATGGAATAAGGGGTGGAGATTGTATTGGGTCTGACTGAGATAGAATTCATTTTTCATTAACAGCTCTCACAATGCTGTGCTTTGCATTGGTAGCTACAAAGGTGTTGATAACACACCAGTGTTTTCGCTACTGCTGAGCAGCGCTGTCTCTCTAACATTTCTCCCTTACCATCATGGGACTGGGAGTAGGCAAGATCCTGGGTGGGGACACAAAACCAGGCCAGTTGACCCAAATTAACCAAAGGGATATTCCATACCATATGACATCAGCTCAGATATAAAAGCTAAGGGAGGGAGGAAGAACAGGGAGGGGGCATTCATTATTCTACAATGTTTGCCTTCCAGAGCAACCACTACACGTGCTGAAGCCCTGCTTCCCGAGGTGTCTGAACATTCCTCACTGATGGGGAGTAGAGATTAATTTTTCCCCTTTGCTTCTGTACATGCAAACATTCGCTTTTCTTTTTTTTTTTTTTTCCTTCAGTAAACTGCCTTATCTCAACTTACTAGCTATTTTCCATCTTACTTGGTCTCCCTTGTCCCATTGGGAAGGAGAACGATAGAGCAGCTTGGTGGGCACCTAGCACCCAGCCAAGGTCAACCCACTACACTGCCCAAGACATAAGCAGCCAGTTTCTCCAGAAGAATTATGTGGGAAGTGGTATTTAAAGCTTTACTGAAGTCTAGGTAGACAACATCCATAGTCTTTCCCTCATGCACTAAGCAGATCACCCTGTCCTAGAACAAGACCAGGTTAGTCAAGCAGGACCTACCTGCCCTTTCTAAACCCATGCTGTCTGGGCCTGATCCCCTGATCATCCTGCATGTGCCATGTGATGGCCCTCAAGATGATCTGCTCCACTACATTCCCTGGCACCAAGGTCAGACTGTCAGACCTCCAGTTCCCAAGATCCTTCTTCAGGCCCTTCTTGTAGATCGGAGTCACATTTGCTGAATTCCAGTCAACTGGAACCTTTCCGGTTACTCAGGACTGATGACAAATGATTGAATGTGCCTCTGTGAGTACTTCTTCCAGCTCCCTTGGGTGGATCCTATCTGGCCCCGTAGGCTTCTGAGTGTCTAAGTGGCATATCAGGTCACTAACCATTTCCCCTTGGATCCTCCAAGCAATCACTATATCACATACCCAGATCTTGCAAATAATTCAACACTTAGTTTTATACAGGACTTAGAAACTACTTGTTCACTAATGGTAACCATCTCCACCACTGCAAGATGACAGCCTTGATGTGAAGTCAACAGTTATATGCACCAAGATTACTCATATAAATGCATTTAGTAGAATTTAATTTACAACTTCACCTTCAGAAATGCAATGCCAACTACTTACTTTCTGATGTAACAAAATATCTTAAAGATGAACGGAATGAGAAGGAGGTATCTTTACAAACCACACTGTGGTCCTGATGGTAGATAACGCCAGATATGGAGAGGTGAAAGAAGCAATGGGGAGAAACATAAATTCCATAGGAATTCTGCTAATTGACACAGACTGTTACTTACTCATGACAGTGATAATTCTCTTGATTTAGAGAAAAAGAAGAGAGACAAAAGGAAAAAGGAAAGAAGGGGGGGGGTACACATTAGAAAGGGGTCTATATTAAGTGGTTCAGAAAGCCTGTACCTCTCAAGTACCTCAGCCAATGGGGAAAGAGAGAGGGACATGTGACTGGGAAATTAGGACAAAAAGGAAGCTGTGTCCTCTAACAATTTGAGAGACCCCATGGGGAATGCCCATGACCTCTCCCTTTATTAGAATAAAGTTACAGGACTCCTCTGTCTCCTTTTTGGACATAAACCTCTGGTGTTTATGGGTTACTTTTCCTGACAATTTGAGGGCTCTTGTCTGGGATATTTCCACCGTCCGAGGATGGCGGGCAGCAAGTGGAGCTGTAGGCACACCTCACCCAGTTTTGGTGGTCAGCTTCCCTTGGTGGCAGCTGACACTGGGCAACTGATTGGGTCCCCGAGACTGTCCAGGAGACAAATGAGTGGCAGACCAGGGGGTGTCTGTGAAGAGCCCATAGGGAAAGATCACTGAAAATCTCACCAGTGGGTACAATGGGATGTTCGGGGAGTAAACCTAGGAGGGCACCCATGGAGCATAGCACAGGTTAACCAGGGCACCCATGAAGGGTTGCAAAGGTAAAGCTGGGAAGGGACCCCGGCAAAAGGGATGACGAACCCATAATACCCCTGGAGAGTCCCTTGGGGAGAATGCTGAGGTCTTGGGACAGATTATGCATTTCCCCAGAGGTAACTATGGAGATAATGGTAGAATATTGTTATTTTGTGTGGCCAAAGTATGATTTGCCAAAGGGGCTTAAATGGCCACCTTAGGGAACAGATAGACTTCGTTTGTGTCAAATTATATGGTTGTATTTAGAGGAGAATTGGAAAGGATTGATTGAAAGGGAATGTGGATTGATATGGCTGAAACAAGCAACAGGAGAGCGTGGAGAATAACTATCTCCGTCTGCACGGACATATGAGCAATCCAATCTCTTTAGATGAGAAATAGGCCTCTGTCTGTTCAAGGTCACCTGAAAGGCATCTGTGAGAAAGGGAGATACTAAGACTGCAAATAATTCCCAGGTGTCTGAAGAGGAACTTGGCAGATGAAACTGTTATTGTAGCCTTCTGTGACTAAACTTAGTACTCTAATTAGAATAGAGAAAACACCATGTGAAAACTTATCATGTAGCTTTATTTTTAGTGTGTGATTCTGAACTGTAGAATATAAGTATGCTTGCTGTCTGCAATAAACCGGCTTCACTTGATCACATTGATCTGGCTTGATGTCCCATCATTTTCCCCACAGGAGAGGTCTGTGTTAAGAAAGAAGGAAGAAGAAAAAGGGGAGGAAGAGAAAAACGGTGAGGATTGGGATTTTTTTCAGCACCTTCTCCCATCTTGTCCTCCAACTTTGCCAGCTGACCCCGGGCCAGCTGTAGGTCCCCTGTATCCTCAACTTCCGGAGCAAAGGGATCAGGGAAATGCTGTTCCTACGGCCCTGTCCTGGTTTGAAGGACAGGTGTCTGTTAAGGAAGGCAGGAGCCTCCCTTGGAATGGGAAACTGTAACTTCTCTCCCTCCGAATTATTATAAATTTGAAATCAAGAGGCTCTCAGGCAAAGATATGGAAATAGGAATAACAGTTCTTTACTAATATCTAAAACAAAGCTAACAAATAACAACAGCTATGGTGTTAACCAACAAACAGAACCAGAAACCCAGAGGCAGCCTGCTTGGCTTCAGGTACCTTTTTCCTTTGGTGCAGTTTCAGTCACAGCCTGCAGGTGGTGCTCTGGGTGTGATGATTCCCCGGTGGCTTCAGGGGGCGCTCTGGGTGTGATGATTCTCCGGTGGCTGCAGGGGGCGCTCTGGCGTGAGCTCAGGTAGCACACAGCAATGGCAGCTGCCCGAGGCAGGGAAGGATGGAGGAGAGCCCTTGCTCCACAGACCCTCGGGGGGCAGCTGGTGTCGGTGCCACAGCAGGATTCCCGGACACAGGGAGCTGGGACGGCAAGAGGTCCCGACGTGCAGGGGGAAACCCCGCCACAATGTAGCGAGGAAACTCGGAGCGGTGAGGAGGAGCAGGGGGAGAGACAGGCTGGTGGCAGGCAGCTCCCGATGGGCAGAGAGGAAAAAAGACTCACAGCAGACAGACCGCCAGCTCAGCGCTGGCTTCTCAGGGGGCCGTGGGATCAGCAGACAGCAGCTCCGACCGTCCAGCTCCGAGGGTCCCGAGCAAGAGAGCGTGACCTCCCCCCTGCCCTTGCTTTTCAGTCTCTCCAAATCTCGCGTTGTCAAGCCCTGCTTCCATGAGGGGCAATTTTGCCCCACCCTGCCAAGGAGAAAGGCTCCTAGCCTTGTGCTTTGTTTCTCTTAAGTACTCAGTCATTTGTGTCTTAGCAACCCATGGGAGAAAAATTCCTGAGGAAAAGAACTAAATCCAACCTTCAACAGGCCCGACCTGAGGATAATGATGGTGAAAGAGGAGGAGGGCAGTATATCGTATCACCTCCTAGAACTAGAAGGGGAACTCAGTATAGAACACCAGAAGCCCCCTGGACCCAAGAGACAGGGGTACACCAGATGCCACTACGCCAAGTTCCCTTGGGAGGTCAAGAGGGAGGGTTTGGGTTTGTAATTGCACCACTTACTACCCAGGATATAAGAGGGTTGAAAAAGGAATGTCTTAGGTTACAATGGTATGTATTGTATCACCATCTTCGTGGGATGTTGGGGGCTGGGCGGGGCAGTGTTCCTGATGGCTGCAGAATGGTGTGCTAATGGGCCAGTCGTTAGGGCCAGATGGGCATTTCACTCACCCCAACCATAGTGCAGATAGTGACTCATCATCCCATTGTGAGATGTCCGGCCCAAGGGGAGGAGCCAATGTATCCCGATCTGCATATAAACTCAGATCTGAAGCACCATAGGCAGCTTTTTTTTCCACGGGATTCCCTGAGGAAGACCAGACCCTTTTACACCACCACTGGACCTTCAGAGGAGAACTACACCTTTCACAGGATCATTGCTTCAACAGAAGCGCATCTATCACTCCCAGAGGACTGCAACCACCTTCTAAGTGGACTACTACCAACACCCTGACCAACAGGGTGTCAGGTTGTATTCTGACTCTGTCAGTGGTTTCTTTTTTTTTTGTATTACTACATTTTTTCCTATTAAATTGTAGTTCTGACTTTGAGCCTCTCACTGATTTGTTTTTCAAACTACCACATTTTTTGGCGCCCAAACGTTAGGCCAGGCCCTGAGGAAAGTCAGAATTACAATTTTGTGTTCTAGAAGCCACCTATTCACCATGATACTCAACATACTTACATGTGTCCTGTACCTTGCTCTATATATATTTCCACAGACAGGGAATTACCTGCCTGTGGTAATGCTCCTGTGTAGGCCGGGGTATCGTATAAAAATTGCTTTATTAGTTTACTATGTCTATTGCATGATAACCTCCAAGGCAATGAACACCATTCGGAATATATACTCAATTTTGTTTGCTTGTCCTGGTATGGGCTGTTACATCTGGGGCCTCCTCAACAATCACACCCAGCCCCTAGGGGAAAGAGTAGAGAATGGTTTCTTTCAGCCTTTCAGACCTGACACAACAGTTTTTGAAAATATTGAGTTCCCTTTAGATGTCAAAGATGGTATAATCTTGCTGTCAGTTCTGTTTTCTTTTCTCTCTATGACCTGCACTGTGTACACCATGCTTAGAGTCAGAACAATGCTCGATGCAGCACAGTATCCTCAGGATGAGGACAAGAAAAGCAGCAGAACAACAGGCACCGTATCTAAACAAACTGTCATAGAGTAAAAAGAGACTGAAAGAAACGACAGTCTCCACACAAGCCATCACCAAGCCAGAACAGCCTAAGCCAGTAGCAGTTGCCCCCCTTCAAAACAAGAAAACCAGGAGCAAATCAGCCCGCATAGTGACTGATGAGGAGGAGGCTGGACCTTCGCACCAAGCAGAAGAGACAGAGCCAGAGATCATCACTCGCTCTTTATCCCTGGGTGAGCTGCGTGACCTACGGAGGGAGTTCACCCGCCAGACAAATGAATCCATCCTGACCTGGCTGCTTCGCATCTGGGACGCTGCAGCCAATGACACCATGCTAGATGGAAGTGAGGCCAAGCAACTTGGATCCCTGACCCAGGATGTAGTCATTGACCAGGGGATCGGGAAAACCCAAGAAACTCTCAGCCTCTGGTGGCGACTGCTGGCAAGTGTAAGGGACAAATACCTTTGTAAAGAAGACCTCCAGGTGCACCAAGGAAAATGGAGCACAATGGAACAAGGTATCCGATGCCTGAGAGAATTGGCCGTGCTGGAGATCATTTTCTCAGAAGATGAGAGATTCCCTAAGAACCCAGATGATGTCCAATGCACGTCACAGATGTGGCTGAGATTCGCACGGCTCGGACCACAGATATACTCCCGTTACCTAGCAACACTGCAATGGAGGGAAGGAGCGGACAAGGTGAGAGTACTGGTCAAAAAACTAAGAATTTATGAGGACACTGTCACTGCCCCATTTCGCACCCATGTCTCATCAGTGGAAACACAGCTGGCTGAGCACGTCCGGAACTTGGAAGAGAAACTCAGAAAGGAGCTGAAGCAAGAAATTCACCACATCTCGCCAGAACCAACCAGGGTCTCTGCTATTAAGAGCCAACATTCCCCAGCCAGAGAAAGAAGATACACTCCACGAGTGTATCTCCTCAGAGAAATGAATGATTTTGCAGAAAGCTCAGCAGCTCTGTGGAGGAAACATCCACCAAGGCAGCGGGGGCGGAAGGGCGGAGGGGTGGACCCTGTCTGGCTCGCCTCCCCGATTACCGTGCTTATTTGATTAGGGCGATCAAATCATCAGCTCCCAGAACTAACAACATAGCTAAGGCTATGTCATTAAAACTGGAAAAGCATGCAAGTCCCTCTCATTGGTTGGAGAGGATGAGGGATGCCTTGCAGAAGCACAGGGGGATGGATCCTGAGGGACCAGCCTTTGACACATTGCTGAAGGTCCAATTTGTTACTAAATCCTGGCCTAATACAAAAAAAGAGTACAGAAAGATGAAGAGTGTCAGAATAAGCCTCTGGAGGAATTGGTTAGAAAAGCACAGCAGATATATGTAAGAAGGGATGAGGAAAAGGCAAAGGGAAAGGGGATGGCAGTGTTTATACAGCCCCGGAGGAATAAACGGCAGGGTCCAAGGGGGGATACTGGAAGTGGGACTGTTGCAGTTTTGAGGTTTGGGGATCAACATTAGGTATAAACATTAATTTTGTAGTCAAAATTATTTGATTTTGTTGTGAGATAAGGATTAATAGTAGGCAAAGCAGGCTTATAATTTAAGGAATACAAAAAGGAATCTTATTAACAGACTTAAAACAGGAATAATAATCAGGCATTGACACCAAGCCCTTTAGAACAGTCTTTTCCCCTCCCCACCTCTTTCATTTCTTTCCTACTTACCATACAAAAGGTAACACTTTGACCTGTAGTTAAGCCACCACTTCTGGAACAAAACAGTTTTCTTAATTCATGTAGAGAGAGAAGCTTTCTTTTGTTTTATGATGTTGTAGTGGTTTCAGTTCTCCTATTCAGGTTTGTGGCTAAATGCCAGCACACTTACCTAAATTTACTTGATTGCTTGTTGTGAGATAAGGATTAGGAGTAGGCAAAGCAGGCTCAAACTTTATAAAGTACAAAGAAGTTTTATTAATATATCTAAGACAAAGGGAAAAAAGAAAAAAAAAACCCAAGAAAAACCAGAACAAACTCCCCAGACCACCCCTCCTTCCCCATCTCTCCATTTCATTCTCCCTGACAACATACAAAAGACAACACTTCGACCTCCAGTCAGTTTACCACCTCAGAAACAGCTCTTGTTCCAGTTCATTTAGGGAGATAAGTTTCTTTTGCTTACACCATGGGTTTTCTGTAAGAAAAATACAGTTTTTATGGGTCTTCTGCCTCACCATTAACCACCACCCGGAGCAAAGTCCCGCTTAATGGTGGATCTCTCCCACACCAGTAGCCCTCCCACAGCCACTTGGGTGGGTTATGAACAGTCCACAGGGTACCTGTTTTAAGGATGCTCAGTTCAATTGCAGCAACAAAGAAAATCCCTTCTTCTGTGCTTAGCAACACAGGTTCTCCTGATAACTCAGGTTCTCTAGCATTCTCCCTGGGACCAGGGCTCTGGGTCACAGCCTCTCCTCTCTCTCGGTTCTAGTTTCTCATCAGGCTGTACTTTTTCAACACTTACTTGTCTGTACTTAGGTAATTCAGTTCATTGGCTGCAATAAGAACCTCACATCTCCCTTTGGACTATATCTTCATATATTACAGAGAATTTATTAGCTCAGTCCCCAACCATGGTTCTCCAAAAGAGTTTTCAGCTTCACTCTTGAAGCAACTTCTTATGCACCTCTTTCTAAGTATCAGTTCTGCTTTCCTCACTGACTGTAAAGTCTCTGCGCTGCACTATGTAGATGTCCTCACTCGTTCCTCTCTCTGCGAGGAAGGATGGGTGTCTGTGAGTTTAGTCTAGGCATGGAGAGAGTTAATCTCTCTCTCTCTCTCTCCGGCAGTGTGAGGATCACGTGCTCTTTGCCGGGCTGCTTGAACAGGTCCGAGCTGGATGCCAGACGCTCTCAGAGTCTCTGCTTGGCTCTGCCAAGCTGGCTCGGCCTGGTAGGGCCATCTGGGCCCGGGGTGACAGGACAGGGCCTGGCCCGAGCTGGATGGAGTCCGGCCCGGTCCTTGCCTGGCCCGGCTCTCTCTCTTGTGTAGCTGACACACCAGCTGAGCTGGATCTGCTGAAAATTCCAATCGTTTCCTCCCTCATGCCTGCCTGGCTGCAGCAGCACGGCTGCCGTAAAACCTCCCTTCCCCGCCCCCATCTCTCCTTTGGAAGGAGGTGGGGGGGGGGCCTTACCAGCAAGAGAAGCAGGAGCTGCTCTTCTCTACACAGCAGCAGCAGGTCCAAAGACGAAGAGCGTCAGAGAGTCTCTGCTTATATATGGTTTTTTCCTCGAAGGCGGATCACTTTTTAATTGGTTTACCTAACTATCAACCCTTAAAACTGCCTGATCATTGGCTCTCTCTCGCAGGAAGGAAGTTGTATTCCTTCCTGCAGCACAGATCACTTTCTAGATTTTGACCCCTCTGGCCTAACCCAGGACAGATGTTTACTCCCCATAGGAAATATAGTTTCCATGGTTATTAGCTTTCCAGCAAGCAACCCCCCCCGAAGGGAAAGGTTTGCTTCTCCAGACGCCTTCCCATTTCAGTAGCTTTCCCAGGGCTACTACCAATGGACATATGATGGTCATTGAGGTGTTCTTTTGAGAATTAACGTTTCTATTACAGTGGCAACGGCATCCCCTTTCTTCATTATCGGCAACACAAGTCTTCTGCTCTTTCCCAGGGCAAAGAAAAATCTTATATGCAAGAGTCTCAGTCCACTGCTTACAACCTAGAACATTACATTCCCATTTTCTCACCTCTTTTAGACCATTGTTCATATATTACAGGGTATATTACAGCCAACTTTATCAACATGTTTTTTACAAAAGAATTTTCAGCATTAAAGCACTCTTCATCTCTTCCTTCTTTGAAAATAAGCTTGGTTATATTCATTAACTTAAAGTCTCTGTGCTGTACCTTTTGTAGGTGCCTTCATTCCTGTGCTCTTTCTGTGTGGGGGTGAAAAAATGGATGCCCCCAAAGTCCCATTCTGATATTAGAAAGAAACAGTTAATTTGTCTTTCGGTTTAGTGATGGTCACATTGCTTTTGCCTGCATGGTTTGAGTGTTGTAAGTCTGCGCCTGAACTGAAGGAGTTTGTTCATGCCACCTCCCAGCCGAGCTGCGTTTTTGCCCGGCTCGGGCCACGCCCGTTGCTGCAGGGGGGCTGGTTCAAGCCCCTTTCTGTGCTGGGCTGCGTGTGGGGCCGCCTGGTGGGAGCTGCGTCCAACCTGCGGGAGGGGCTTAGCCTGAGCCTTTTCTTCCTCCTGTGCCAAGCTGTGCTGCGGAGCTAACCAGCGGGGTGCTCTCGAGCCCTATGGGGTCCAACCCCAAACCCTCTTCCCGCCTGGCCGCGCAGCGGAGGGGAGGGGCCGGCCTGGTCCATGCTAGGCGAACGGAGCCGGTAAAGTTCCTTGGCCAGGGGCAGCAGAATGAAGTCTCTCTCGGCTTAGACGGAGCCGAGCAGAGTCGATCTGTCTCCCTTTCGCAAAGAGCCACCGTGAGAAGCAAAACCAGCTTGGGTTCCCTCTCCCCTCCCCCTCCGTGCCATGCTGGTTGGCAGCCTCAGGCCAACATGGTCTGAGAAGACCTCACCCAGCTGGCGCAGAGAGGGAGACAGCGATGTCTTTCCTCAGCGAACCGGAAGCCTAAAAGAACTTCTTCCGGTGTTCTCCTGGTTTTATGGGTTTTATGTAGCTGGGATTTGTCATACCGGCTGCCTCATTTCTGACTCCACCTCCTCTTTCTACAATGGGAATTTTTAACATCAATTACTCCATGACAGGGACTGTCTGCAGAGACAGCTGGATCCTCAGGAAGAGGAAGTCCAGAGGATAATGGAGATGAATTGTTAGGGGTGTCAGGGTCTCCCATTATATCAGAGACCCACCACATTCGAGCCCTTTATAACTTCTAAGGTGGGTCTGGACCAAGAGGAGGTCTGTTTCCTGGTAGAAACAGGGGCCTCTCGATCCACCTTGAACTTTATCCCTAATGGGGGAAAATTGTCAAAAAGATCCTTGATTATTCCAGGGGTGAGTGGAAAGGATGAGAGAGTGCATTTTATTCAGCCGCTGTTAGTAGATGTGGGGGACAAGTTTGAAATGCATGAATTGCTGTTTGTTCCTAATTGTGATTGTAATTTACTGGGAAGGGATTTGATGGCTAAAATAAGAATGCAAATTAGTATTGTGAAAAATTACATGGAGGCTAACACTGTGGTAACTTCCCTCTGCTGATACTCCAGGTTGGCAATGATGACATTGGAAAGAGGAGCATTAGGGCAATTAAAAGGGACTTTAGGGCACTAGGTCAAGTAGTTGGTAAGGCAGGAGCACAGGTATTGTTCTGCTCAGTCCCTTTGGTAGCAGGGGAAAAATGTTGAAAATGTTGAAGGGAATAGGAGAGCTCACATTATTAACAAGTGTCTCAGGGGTTGGTGTCATCAGCAGAATTTTGGGTTCTTTGATCATAGGGCAACTATGGGTATTGAAACTAATGATGATGAAGTCGAGTGCCTATGGGTAAGAATTAAGGGAAATGTCAACAAGGCAGACACCCTTCTGCGGGTCTGTTATCGTCCACCCAACCAGGAAGAAGAGGTGGATGACTTATACAATGAGCAGCTGAGAGAATGTTGCAGGATCACCAGCCCTTGTTCTAGTGGGTGACTTTAACCTATGAGACATCTGCTGGGAGCTTAATACAGCAGAAAAGAGGCAGTCCAAGAGGTTCTTACAGTGTGTAGAGGACAACTTTTTGCCGCAGTTGGTGAGTGAGCCCACCAGGGGAGGGACTATGTTAGACCAGTTATTTGCAAATTGAGATGGGCTGGTGGGAGATGTGGTGGTTGGAGGCCACTTGGGGCATAGTGATCATGAAATTATAGAGTTCTCGATATTTGGCCAAATGAGGAGGAATATCAACAAGACTTTTACACTGGACTTTGAGAGGGCAGACTTTGGCCTATTTAGGAGACTTATTCAGAGAGATCCTTGGGAAGCAGCCCTTAAAAACAAGGGAGTCCAGGAAAGGTGGGCATGCTTCAAAACAGAGATCTTGAGGGCACAGGAGCAGACAATCCCTGTGTGCTGAAAGATGAGCCGATGAGGCAAACGTCCAGTCTGGATGGGCAGCGAGGTTTTGAAGGAACTCAGGAATAAAAAGAGGATATATCATCTTTGGAAGGAGGGTCAGGTCTCCCAGGAAGTGTTTAAGGGGGTTGCTAGGGCACTTACGAAAAAAGTTAGGGAGGCCAAAGCTGAGTTTGAACTTAATTTGCCAGCTTTTGCAAAGGATAATAAAAAATGTTCTTACAAATACATTAACAGCAAAAGGAAGGGTAAAGCCAACCTGTGTTCTCTCCTGGATGCAGAGGAGGAGAAAGTGGAAGTGCTTAATGCCTTCTTTGCCTCAGTCTTTAGTGGGAAGATGGCTTGTCCTCAGGACAACTGTCCTCTTTGGTTGGTAGATGGTGTCAGGGTGCAGTGCAGTCCCCCTGTTATCCAGGAGGAGGCAGTCAGAGAACTGCTGAGCAGCTTGGATGTTCATAAATCTATGGGACCATATGGGATCCATCCCAGGATGATGAGGGAGCTGACAGATGAGCGTGCAAAGCTGCTCTCCATCATTTACCATCATTCCTGGCTCACTGGTGAGGTTCCAGATGACTGGAACCTGGCCAACGTGATGCCTATCCACAAAAAGGGTAGGAAGGAAGAGCCTGGGAATTACAGGCCAGTTAGCCTGACCTCAGTACCTGGTAAGGTAATGGAACAGTTTATACTGTCATTAGGCAGCACTTACAGGATGGCCAGGGGATCAGACCCAGCCAGCATGGATTTTGGAGGAGTAGGTTTTGTTTGACCAACCTGGTCTCCTCTTATGACCAGGTGACCAGCCTGGTGGATGTGAGAAAGGCTATGGATGTTGTCTATTTGGACTTCAGCAAGGCTTTTGACACTGTCTCCCACAGCATACTCCTGGAAAAGCTGGCAGATCACGGCTTGGAAAGGAGCACTCTTTGCTGGGTGAAGAACTGGCTAGATGGCCAGGCCCAGAGAGTGGTGGTGAACGGTGCTGCATCCAGCTGGTGGCCAGTCACTAGTGGTGTCCCTCAGGGGTCTGTTCTGGGGCCAGTTCTGTTCAATATTTTCATTGATGACATGGATGAGGGTATTGAGTCTTACATTAGTAAATTTGCAGACGACACTAAGCTGGGAGCATGTGTCTGTCGGGTGACGGTCGGCGATGGAAGATATGGGGCAGATTGCTTGGATGCAATAAGCCAATTTTATTGATACAGAGCAGAGCACTTATACCTTTTCAGCAGTTACTAAAAATAGATTCTTATATTAGCAGCAGTCACTATAACAACCATATCTATGTTTCTTAATAATATTGCAAAACTAGAAGCTAGCACTAACCAGCACAGATGCATACCAAGCATGCCTTTTACTTATGCTAACTATCTTGTGGTAGGCCTAACGGCCTGCCACGGTTTGCAGTCTAGCAGTGTTCTGGCGTTCACTTCTGACATGAGTTCAGCAGTGCTCTCACTTCTGCTTTCCAGCCGTACCTCCACATCTCTCCCTTCCTTATCCATGAGTAAAATTTTCTTTGTTGACTTATCATTCAGTCTCTGAACACATTGCAAAATACAAGGCAGGCAAATCACCATAAGCAACAATATGGCTAAAATATAAATTCCTGTTTTAGCTAATTGTTTAAGCCAACCAGTAAGTCCCCATCCTCCAAGTATGTTCCCAAGCCAGTCGTTGTCACTCACAACTCTCAGTTTGGTGACACTATCTCAGTGGACTTGCATGTTAGCATGGATAGACAGGGAGTGATCAGACAGGTTCATGCAGCATAAGCATTCAAAATCATCACAACTGTGCCCGTGTGCCAAAAGCAAAAAATCAATTGCAACTCTATTTTGCAGTGTAGCATGTCTTACACTATTGACATCTGTTAATAAACCTGTTAAAGCAGAGCTAGTAGTGTTAGTTTGTTTTGCAAGCCAGCAGCCAAAGTTATTCAGGGTTTTCAGTGCATGTGCTGTTCTGATGGAAGGGATAATAGAAGCAAACACTCGGGCTCCTAGGTTCCAATATTCAACATTGTCATCACAATTCTGACTATATGTGTGTGTGCTGCGTTTTGTCCCCACCAAATTGTGCAAAGATGGTAAGGTTCTCCGGAAAGAGTGAAACATGGTTAGTCGCCCAAAAGTGCAAGGACCTCCAATGGCTTTACCCGGTATTCCCTTCCATGCTGTTTCCACATATCAAAAATATATTGTCTAACAATCCAGTAGCCGAATTTCCAGGAATAATTGGTTGGGGCAAAACATGGGTACACCAGGTAGAGGCATTGGCATAAATTCCTGTTCCTGAAACATCAAGGCCAAATCTTTTCTTGGCATTGGTATTATAATTTAGATAGAAATATGCAAAAGACTGCGTGGGTGAAAAGATATCCAATTCTTGAGGCTGCATAGGGAGAGGGGGAAAGTTAGAAACTTTATTCACTCCTAATCCTTTGTCATCAGAAAAATAACACTCAGCTGGTTCACCAGCCTTTTTACGCCAACTTTCCTGGCACCACCAGGTCCGTTCAATTCAACCCATGGCAGTGCACTCTTTTCAAACTGTCAAATTGAATAAAACATCCCATTCACTTTTCACTAAGGTCATTGTCACCAAACAGCTCTGAAAAAGGTCACCAGGGGACGTCATGGACAGGCACAGCACAGACTCGTTTAAAGCTTCAACTAGTGTAAGCCAGACGTGTTCTGGAAGGGGTGGCATTGCGACCACCCCTCCTTCCTCAAGGAGTCCTACCAGGAGGACCAGCCTGAAAAGGCGGATCTGGCTCCCAAAAATACCAGTGCGGAAGCAAGCCATACTCATGTCCACACAGAAATTTTAAGATTACACAGTTACCATAAGAATAACACAAAGGATCACACTGTGGACAATTGCCACAGCAGCAATGCGATACACAATACCACTGTTTCTGACACTTTTGACACTGACACAAAACCCACACTTGATGGGTATAAGCTTTGCAAATAAAACAAGGGATAGTCTTGTTCTCAGGTCCAAGTCTCCCTTTAAACCAATTCCAATACTGCTCATGACGAGAGACCTGGTCTGCGATTATGGTTTCTACCGTTTCTGGAGTGGGTAGTCCACAGAAATCAAAGAGTGGTGTAAAGTCAAGAAGTCCTCTGGATTCAAGTAGAAGTTGGTTGAGTTGGTGGTTGGGAGGAGGTGACCTCTGTGGTCTCTGCAACCTGAGCTAATGGTCGAGTGGAGATGACCTCTGTGGTCTTGGCACCCAAGGCCGAGACTGGAATGACTGGAATGGCTGTGGTCTCCACTGATAGTGCGCCCGGATGATCAGTTGTTGTGTTCCCTGCTTTGGTCCCACCCTGGTACCGGCGGCGGAGCACTTGCGCTACCCTAGGAAGTCGTTCGCGATCGGGAAGACTTCCTCAGAGTGCCGACTGTGGGCACAGCTAGTCCGGCTTTCGGTCCGAGGAGATGTTGCCCTCGGAGCGTGGTGAGACCGCAAAGAACTTCCAGAGAAGGAGGTCTCTTGGTATGTGATTTCGGTAGGTTTATTGCCTCCAAAGGGAGCACATGGTCCAAGAGCCAAGAACAGCTCATTACATCGGTATTTAAGGGAGGAACAACATCCAATAAACTGAGGGCAAGGGGCAATACATGGGAGGGGCCGGGGTACATGGTCAAATGAGGTTTAGGGAGAGGAGGGGGAAAGAGAGAACAACGAATGAACAAGGGAGTGACAGGGAATTTCCCAAAACGGGGAAACATAACAGACAAATCAAGGAACCAATAGCAGGAACTTGGGGTTCGTGGCTCCGGGGGGAAACTCTCTGTCCATGGAACATGCCACCAGAAGTCCTCTTCCTTCCTGGTTCCGAACCACCGCAACAATCAGGTGTGTCAGGATGGTCAGGATCCTCTGGAGAGGTATCCAAGGATTCTCTGAAGGGTCTCATGCACTTAGCTGGGATCCACCTCGGTGCCGCAGTCGCTGGTGTCCGGGCGTGGACAGCTAGCCCCAGGGTCTTTGGCTAGCGACCCGTCGGCAGCTGCAGCAAGTGTCCCTGACCGTCGGAGCGCCGGTTCGCTGCCGCGGGAATCTGTGGGTTCCCAGCTGCAGGTAGCTCTTAGGGAGCAAGTTATCTCTATAGAGGCCGGAGGGATAGGGAGGGATCTTCTGTCTAGAGTAATAGAGACGCAGAGGTGTGGGGTCCAACTGCGCTCTGGGCGTCTAGGATCAGAAGACCCTGAACAGCTCAGTGCACAGACTTTTATTGTGAGGGCACCATCCAACCATCAAACACCAGGAGGGAGGAACCAGGGAGGGACCAGGGGACCAGGACCAACGGGGGATAGAGAGGGGAGGAGAGGGGGTAACAGACAGACAAGGGGTACAATCAACTACCGAATGGAACAAAACTTTCTAGAACACAAGAATGATTGGCGGGAGAGTGGCAGGTGCTTAAACTAATGGGGGAAAAGGGAACCACCCCTGAGAAACTCAGCCCACTTGCAAGGCAAACCACCTGTGTCTCCTACCCAGGGGAGACTTTAAACTTGGGCACCTTTATTCCACAGCTTCTCAGGGGAGACTGAGCCCTTCGGGGCCTCAAGCACCACCACACCTCGGACCATTCTCTGTAGAGACACTGGCAAAACTCCTTCTCCATGTAATGAGGGGATAAGGTCCCATGATCTTACCTGTTTCTGGGTCCTTAACAAGGACTGGGGCCTTCTGTTTCACTTCTAACTGTTGGTTATTGCCGAAGTGCCTTACAATTGGAGGGTTGGGATCCATCAGAGAACAGTTTAAGAAATTAAAAACATACAATACTTTTTGTAATCGTTGAGCTGGGGTAGCATTCCCCATTCCCCCTTTATGTCGTAATAAAAGACATTTAAGTGAACAGTGGGCTCGCTCAATGAGAGCTTGGCCTGTTGAGGAATGAGGAATCCTTTTTTTGTGTGTTACTCCCCAGAGGGCAAGAAAATTTGCAGCTCTCTGGGAAATATATGCTGGGCCATTATCAGTTTTGTTCTGCGAAGGAATTCCCAAGACTGCAAAGGCACTCTTAAAGTGACGGCAAACATCTTTTGCCAATTCTCCTGTATGACAGGATGCAAACAGGGCACCTGAAAAGGTGTCTATAGAAAAACGTATATATTTAAGTCTGCCAAATTCAGGAAAGTGAGTAACATCTGTTTGCCAAATTTCAAGGCTCTGGAGTCCTCTAGGGTTAACACCTCCAGCAAGAGAGGGAAAGGAGTGCCTCTGACAGTCTGGGCACACAGCCACAATGCCAGAGGCTTGGCGAGAAGACAAAGTGACAGTTCTTGCTAGGGCAGCAGCATTCTGGTGAAAAAATGAGTGACTGATTTTTGCTTGGGAAAAGCAATCAGGTACCACCTGTGTAAGTAGCATAAGTAGGTCTGCTTGGTGATTCCCCTCTGAAATAAAGCCAGGTAAAGTAATATGAGATCTAACATGCATTACAAAACACGGTTCTTGTCTATTATCTAAAAGGAAAAAAAGTTGTTGCAACCAATAAAACAAATCTGAGTTAGACACATCTTTCAACACAGCAGCTTCAGCTCTTTCTACAAGTCCTGCAACATAAGCAGAATCAGTTATTAGATTAAAAGGAACAGACCAGTGTTCAAAGGCTCATACAACAACTGTTAATTCAACAATTTGAGAGGATCCTGAAACAGTGGTAACATCTGAGTCCCATCGGTCAAGATTTGAGTCCCACCACAGTATTACTGACTTGTGGGTGCAACCAGATCCATCTGTAAAAACAGTTAATGCTTGTAACGGGACTTCACTCCTCTTGGGTCATGTCAAGAGATTAAAATTGGCTGCCACGAGCTTGTGTTTTGGAGGATGTGTAGAAAGTTGTCCAGAGAAGTCGGTGAGGGCCATCTGAAATACTTCAGACTGTTGAAGTAGCCACTGTGAGTAAACAGTAGTAATAGGCAAGCAAATGAAAGAGAAATCTACACCTGCAAGTGTGAAAAGTCTCTGCCTAGCTTTTACAACGAGCAAAGCAACCATTTCATGTTGGGTGCTGACAGTTTTGGACATGTGGTGTGGCAGAAAAATCCATTCAATGATTTTAAAAGGGTCTGGCAAATTAGGGTCCCACTGAAAAATTAAAGCATGGAGCTGTTTGGCCAGATTCAAGATTATTAAAGAAAAGGGTAACTCAGGAGCCCATAGGGCTGCTTGCCGATTTGAGATAGCATCAGCTACTTTTTGCAATGTTTGGAGAGCTTCCGGTGTAAGTTGCCGAGGTGATAATAAATCTGGTTCCCCTTTTAACTGAGTAAACAAAGGGCTCAAATCTGCATTTGAGATCTTTAACAGGGGACGGACCCAATTAACTGTCCCCAAAAGTTTTTGGGCATCATGCAAAGTACAAATGTTAGTTTGAATTTGTAAAGGTTGAGGGGTAACACTCTGGGTCCTAATTCGCCAGCCAAGGTATTTCCAAGGGGGTTGATGCTGAATTTTTTCAGGAGCAACAGAAAGTCCTGCTTGGGTTACAGTACCACTGACAAGGGCTAGGGCTTTCTCCATAACTTCTTGTTTTTCTGCAGCAATTAAAATGTCATCCATATAGTGATACAAAAAAGTGCCAGGCATGTCCCGACGAATAGGACTAAGGACTTTTGTAACAAACCACTGACAAATACTGGGGGAGGTTTTCATACCCTGGGGCAGGGAGACCCAGTGATATCTTTGCAAGGGAGCCTGCATATTGGTGCTTGGCACAGAAAAGGCAAATTTTGGCCTGTCTTCAGGATGTAAGGGAATATAAAAAAAACAATCTTTTAAATCAATGACTTAAATGCCAATCTCAAGGGATCATGGTAGGCGATGGGAGACCAGGATGGAGCACTCCCATGTCCTCTATAACAGCATTAATTTTGCGGAGGTCATGGAGCAAGCGCCACTTGCCAGTTTGTTTTTTAATGACAAACACAGGTGAATTCCAAGGACTGGTGAAGAGGACTATATGTCCCTTTTGAAGTTGTTCTTGGACTAATTCAGTGCGTGCATGCAGCTTAGGTAATGGCAGGGACCATTGATCCACCCAAATAGGTGTATCAGTTTTCCAGGTTAATTTCAGGGTGTCGCACGCTTCAATGGTCCCCACCAAAAAGTAGACTGAATTCTGAAACCCCATTGAGAGAGTACATCTCGTCCCCACAACACTAATGCACAGGTAAAACAAATGGTCTTACAGAGGCTGTGTGGCCTTCTGGTCCTGTTACTTGAATCAGATGCTGACTTTGGTAACTGCTACTGATTCCTCGGATCCCAGTGAGGGCCATGGGCACTTCCCTGTGGATCCAGTTGGGGGGCCACTTGTCTTGAGAAATGACAGTGACATCAGCTCTGGTATCTAAAATACCAGTGAGTGTTATTTGTTGTCCCCTCAAATACAGGGTGCATTGGCAGGTAGGTCATTTGTTTGAAATTGTTTGTACCCATAATATCTGTGGGGTTTCTATAGAACCAAATCCTCCCACCCTGGTGTTGCATTTTTCTACAGAAGATGGTGAATCATGTGGAAGAGGGATCAATTTAGCTATACGGATTCCTTGTGGGATAAAACACGGTGGGTTAGGGGTCCAAACCATGATTTTAAGTTCATCATTAGAATTTAAGTCTGTGACTGTAGGGAGAACAGAAAGTCCTGAAAGGTTAGTTGAGCACCTTCCCAAAACTAAGGCACTTTTTTTAGGATTTAGTGGTTTAAAAATTCCTGTAGGGAGTAAATGAACAGAAGAATCACGTAACGTTACTGTGGCTGAGGTGTGTAATTCCAATCCGGTATCTGCAATTGCTGGGCAAAGACCTGAGGCAAGTTTCCGTAGGGCATCTGTGGGGCTGGCATCTGTGAAGCTGGCATCTGCAGGGCCGGCTGAGGCATCTGTGTCAGAGAGCGGCGCTGCCATCCCATGCCCTGGTTCCAGTTTCCCTGGTGTCCTTGGAGCAGGCGACCTTCAGAATCATACTTAGAGCGACACTGGTTAGCTGGATGTGGGCCTCTGCGGAAGCGTGAACACACAGGAGTGGTCTTGGGTTTATCTCTTTTCAGAGCAGAGCAGTTCTTTTTAATGTGACCGGGTTTGCCGCAGCTGAAATAGATTCCTAAAGTAGCAGGGGACTCCCTGCTGCAAAGGCTGCAGCCATGGCCGCATATTGATGTTATAGTGTGCCAACACGGTTACATGCCTCAACCATTTCAATTAGAGTTGGATTTTGGTTGGGCAGGGATTTAAGGAGTTTTTTTACAGTCTGTGTTTGCATTTTCAACAGCAAGCTTTAAAAGCAAAATTTCACAAGTGGCTGGATTATCAATTTGGCATTTGAGCGCCTGCTTAAGGCAGTCGACTAACTGCATGTAAGGTTCTTGAGATCCCTGGACGATAGTTGTGAATGATTTCTCAGGTGTTTTTGCATCAGGGACTTTCAGGAAGGCTTGGTGAGCCTCATCCCAGATTCCCTCAAGGGCTTCTCTGGGAATGTCTCAGGCTTGGACGCTGGGATCGGTATATGGTCCCATTCCCATAAGCTGTCTAGTTGTGAGGGCTGCCACGGTTGGATTAGCATGACCCACATAGGATAAAAGCAAGTCCTGTATACTTTTTCCCCATTCCTTTTCCCATAAAGCGTTTTGAGTGGGGGTTAGTGGCAGCTGTGCCAGTGTTTTTAAATAATATGGTGTCATGATATGAGCAGCAAACACAGAATCTAGCAGGCTCACAAAAAACGGGGAACTGATACTGTGTTCTGTGGCTGCCTGCCGGAGCTCCTTAAGCTCTGGGAAAGATAGCTGTTCCCAATGGGCAGTTCGTTTTCTCGTTCCCGTATACAAGACTGGTGCAACAATTTTGTCTGCAAAGTCTAAGTCCCCTTCCTTCAATGCTTGTTGTTTTAAGAGGACCCAGGTATCGTGAGGGTCAGGGGGAAATAAATCTGGCTCCTTTTCAGGATCGATGGGTCCGGGGTCAAAAGGATCTTCTCCTTCATCTTCACTGCTATCCACCGGACCATAGCCAGCAGTAAATTCTTTTAAAGATCGTGAGGAGCCCATCTCCCTTTTTGTTGCAAGGGGGGCTGGAGCCTTTAGTGAAAGAGGCACAGACTTCTCAGGTTGTAAAGAGTTCTGAGGCTCCACTTCTGCGGAGGGGGGGCAAGGGGCATCCTCTTTATCTTTAGTAAGAGATTTTTCTAGAGCTTTTAAAGTTTCAAAGATTACCTTCCAGGAGGGAATCATCTCTGCAGTGGCTTTATCACCTTCAACTGCAGCATTCCAAAGCTCCACCCCTGCTTTATCCCATAAATCTGCCGTAAAAATTGTGGATGGAGTCACCCCTTGATGCCTGAAGGATTTTTTGCTTTTTCTCCTAAATACTTTTTACACAGTTCTCTATATCCACAAGTATTAGCATGCATACTTGTAATGTTTTAGGCCTGATAACTTAGCCTGGTTCCTTGGTGTCCAGTAGGCTGGGAGACTAAACACCCCAGAAATTGTAGAGTTAGAAGACCAAACATTCTATTGTCATAAGAACTCAAGGTCCCCTAGCAGGACAGATTCTGTAAACTAGAAGTTAGCCCACTCCAGCCCCCTTATTGGTCCCTCTTGTTGGATATGCTAATGTGTAAGGTCTCTAATTGTATACTCGACTGGGGTGATGGGGTTTTTGCGACGTGTTCTATCTGGATGGCAGAAGCCATTGAATGGGATCCTATTAAAATACCGAGGTAAAAGACCCCTAACCCTCTAACCGTGTCTGAGCTTTTGTTTCCAAAGACCAGGAAAAGGCATCACCCTTGCAGTCTACAAGAGGTCCACCGGAGTATAATTTTTAAATTGTGCGCAGGCAAAGATTTGCCTTGCTTGTCTAGCAGCTTTGACATGAGGTCAAACACATCTCTTTCTAGGGTGGTCATCCCCTGACCCTGGCCCATTGCTACCTGCAGCGACTCACCTCTTTTTCAGAGGATTAATTTGCCGGCCGGCGTGGTTCCCACTTCTTTTCGTGGCTTAACCACAGTTCCGAAGGCTCCCGCTTCTCCTGCGGCTTAACCTTTGGCAAACTACTGAAGTTCTGCAGGGTGTCGCCGACTGCCACTTAAGGGCAGGCACACTGTCCTCGCATGTTCCTCACACAGGGCACTAATTGTTGGGTGAAGGTCGGCAATGGAAGAGATGGGGCAGATTGCTTGGATGCAATAAGCCGATTTTTGTGGGGAAAATGATGGGACATCACGCCAGATCAATATGATTGAAAGTGAAGCCGTTTATTGTCCGACAGTGAGCATACTTATACTTTACAGTGTGCCAAAAATAAAACTACGTGATAAGTTTTTCTTCTACCATACACACAGTGTTTGTTCTCATACAGAAGTTTCACACGGGACTTTTCTCTAATTAGAGCACTACGTTAGTATCAGAAGGCTACAATAACAGTTTCTTCTGCCAAGTTAATCTTTAGACACCTGCAGCTTGTTTTTGGCTTTCGTGTCTCCCTTTCCCACAGCTGTCTTACGAGTAACCTTGAGCAGAGGCCTAGCTCTCATCTAAGGGGCCTGGATTGCTCACTTATACTTTATGTATGTGCAGCCGGAGATAGTTATTCTCCACAGATTTTATTGATACAGAGCAGAGCATTTATACATTTTCAGCAGTTACTAAAAACAGATTCTTATATAAGCAGCAATCACTATAACAACCATATCTGTTTCTTAATAATATTGCAAAACTAGAAGCTAGCACTAACCAAGCACAAATGCATACCAAGCATGCCTTTTACTTATGCTAACTATCTTGTGGTAGGCCTAACAGCCTGCCACGGTTTGCAGTCTAGCAGTGTTCTGGCGTTCACTTCTGACATGAGTTCAGCAGTGCTCTCACTTCTGCTTTCCAGCTGTACCTCCACATGTGTCAATCTGTTGGAAGGTAGGAGGGCTCTGCAGAGAGACCTGGAACAGTTGGATGGATGGGCAGAGTCCAACAAGATGAAGTTTAACAAGTCCAAGTGCCGAGTCCTGCATTTTGGCCACAATAACCCCCTGCAGCATTATAGGCTGGGGATGGTGTGGCTGGACAGTACTCAGGCAGAAAGGGACCTGGGGGTACTGGTTGACAGTCAATTGAACATGAGCCAGCAGTGTGCCCTGGTGGCCAAGAGGGCCAACAGCATCCTGGCCTGTATCAGGAATGGTGTGGCCAGCAGGACCAGGGAGGTCATTCTCCCCCTGTACTCGGCACTGGGGAGGCCACACCTTGAGTACTGTGTCCAGTTCTGGGCCCCTCAATTTAGGAAGGACGTGGAGATGCTTGAGCATGTCCAGAGGAGGGCAACAAGGCTGGTGAGGGGCTTGGAACACAAGCCCTATGAGGAATGACTGAGGGAGCTGGAGTTGTTTAGCCTGGAGAAAAGGAGACTCAGAGGTGACCTTATGACTCTCTACAACTTCTTGAAGGGTGGTTGTAGTCAGGTGGGGGTTGGTCTCTTCCTCCAGGCAGCAACTGACAGAAGAAGAGGACACAGCCATAAGCTGCACCAGAGGAAATATAGGTTGGATATTAGGAAAAAAAAATTTTATGGAAAGAGTGGTTAAATATTGGAATTGTCTGCCCGGGGAGGTGGTGGAGTCACCATCCCTGGATGTGTTTAAAAAAAGATTGAACGTGACACTCGGTGCCATGGTTTAGTTGAGGTGTTAGAGAATGTGTTGGACTCGATGATCCTGAAGGTCTCTTTCACCCGAGCGATTCTGTGATTCTGTGAACTTTGTGTGATAAGTCTGAGAAGGCTTATGCTGGAATAAACCCAGAATTGTGGGCAACCCCAGGGAAATATGGAAAACTAGATATGGAGTCTCTCCAAATTACTTTGAAGCAACCAGGACAAGTGGTGTCTAAAAAGCAATACCCTATTTCAAGGGAAGGAAGGAAGGAAGGAAGGAAGGAAGGAAGGAAGGAAGGAAGGAAGGAAGGAAGGAAGGAAGGAAGGAAGGAAGGAAGTTACAGCCTGTCATTGGTTCCCTGCGGAAGGCAGGTCTTTTGGAGCCATGTATGTCTTCCTATAACACTCACTCCTATCCTGCTGGCTAAGAAACCAGTTGGAACCTACAGAATGGTGCAAGATTTAAGAAAAATAAATGAAATTGTCAAACCAAGGCATCCCACAGTTACAGATCCCTATACCATCCTGAACCAAATTCCTTCTTCACAGCACTATTATTCAGTACTGGATTTGGCAGATGCTTTCTGGGGGTGTCCGATTACCGAGGACAGTAAACAGTATTTTGCCTTTGAGTGGGAGCAGGAGGAAGGAGGGAAGATGGTAAAACAACAATTGACATGGACAGCCCTCCCACAGGGATATACAGAGTCACCGGTTTTGTTTGGGCAAGCCTTGCAGAAAATATTGAGTTTACTCCACCCTCTGGAGTTAGGTTGTTGCAGTATGTGGATGATTTGCTTTTATCAGGGAAACAGGAAAAGGTGGTTGAAGAGGCTACTGTGAAGCTGCTTAATTTTCTTGCTAAAAAGGGACTTTTTTTGATCCAGAAAGAATACAAGGAATTTTACAAGTACCATTACCCCAGACAAAGAAGGAGATATGGAAGTTTTTACAGTTGGTGGGGTACTGCAGAGCATGGATTGAGGATTTTTCTGTTTTGGCCAGACCTTTATATGACTTTTGAACCCAAGACAGTCCTAATGTTGTGGTATGGACACCAGAAGGAGAATGAAGCTTTAGAAAATTAAGAGTCAAATTGGTTAATGCCCCAGTCTTAGTTCCTTCAGACTCAGAAAAGGAATTTGAGTTATATGTGGATGTCAAATAGGGCCATGCTAAAGGAATTTTGGTACAAGAACACGGGGGAACACAGCGACCTGTTTCTTATTTTTCTAAGCTGTTAGACCCATTGGCCAGAGGTTGGCCTCATTGTCTGCAAAACTTTGCAGCCACAGCCTTGAGGGTAACTGAGGCCTGAAAACTGACAACAGGAGGATATCTGTTAAAGTTTCACATCAGGTTAAAGCTTTCTAAACCGAAAGAGGGTCTAAGTGGATGACCAGTGCTTGGTTATTACAGTATGAATCTTGTTTAATGGAGCAGGAGAACTTAGAAGTGAGAAGTAGGGGAGGGTTTAACCTGATGCCTTCTGTTTGAATGGCCCTGAAGAGGGAGGCCGGGAAGAAACCCATGACTGCATTCAAGTGATAGATCTCCAGACCCGGGCTAGGGAAGATTTACGAGACACTCCCTGGCCTGAGGGAGAAAATGTGTTTATTGATGGGTCTTCAAGGGTGGTAGAAAGGAAGTGGTTTACAGGATATGCTATGATTAATGGAAGGGAATTAAAAGAAGGACGGAGGTTGCTGCCCACATGGTCAGCTCAGACAGTGGAGCTATATGCGCTTGTGAGAGCCTGTGAACTATATTGGGACGAGATAGTGAATATTTTTACTGATTCTAAATATGCGCATCGGGTGATACATGCATTTTGGAAATTATGGGAGGAAAGAGGTTCATTAACCTGCAGGAAAAAAACACTAGCTCATGAGAGCTTAATTTCTCACCTATTGGAGGTGGTGAATTTACCAAAAGGGATGGCAATAACATATGTTAAGGGATGCCAGGCAGGGTGCTCAGAGGAAGAAATAGGTAACTGACTGGCTGATGAAGAAGCTTGGAAAGCTGCATTGTTGCCAGAAATCTCTAAGATCCTCCCCTTGTTCCCAGTAATCCCACTGCTGCCAGAGAAACTGTCTTTTGCACCAGAGGAGCTTGAGAAAATTAAAAAGAGTGGGGCAGAGGAAAGAAGGGTTAATTGGTTTACAAGGGATTATAAGCAATGGATACCAAAAGCTCTGGCCTTAAAGATATTAAAACAACTCCATGGAGGGAGTCACTGGGGCTCCCGAGGATCAGAAGAAGCTTTCCTCAAAATGTATGTTGCTGTGAGTCATTTTACTCTGGCAAAGTGAGCTATTGAGGGTTGCTTGATTTGTGCTAAAACCAATAACAGGGTGTACTGGGTCTGAGTGGGGTAAAGCTCACAGGCCTTACACTGCTGTACTTTGCTTTGGTAGCTGGTGTTGATAACAGAGCAGTGTTTTGGCTACTGCCAAGCTGTGCTGTCCCTGTAACATTCCTTCCCCCACTGAAGGGGATGGGGGGGGCAAGATCCTGGGAGGGGACACCAGCAGGCCAGCTGACCCCAGTCAGCCAAAGAGATATTCCATACCATATGACATCAGCTCAGGTATATAAGGGAAGGAAGAGAGGAGGAGGAGGAGGCACTCAGGGCTGGCCCATGTTTGCCTCCTTGAACAACCACCACGCGTACTGAAGCCCTGCTTCCCAGAAAGTGTCCGGACATCGCTGCTGATGGGAAGTAGAGATTGATTGTTTTCCCTTCTTGCTCTTGCGCGCGCAACTTTCAACTTGCTTGTTCTATGATTTTTTTTCTTTTCCCGCTGTAATAAAACTGCCTTTACTCACCCTGATAGACTTTTTCAATATTATCCTCTCCCCTCTCCCAGTGGGAGGGGGAGTGATAGAGTGACTGAGTGGGCACCTGGCCCCTGGCCGGGGTCAACCCATGACAGTCTCTTTTGGCGCCCGAACGTGGGGCGAGATAAAGGCAGTTATATATATATATACACATATATTGCATGCTCTAGTAATTACCAATAGCAGCTCTCAAGTAGTAAACTCCTGCGTGGCATACGGCCTTCGGCTGCCACACTGCTTATCTTTGTTTTGCTATGTTTGGGAACATGTTGAAACAAACAATGACTGTGAATGAATATAACTCCTTCTCTCTGCCCTGGGTGAATTTGAGTATAAATGATCTTTTACTGCAGGCTCCTGTGATTATTGCCAACCCTTACATAAGCTTCCTGATATTATTAATAATATTAGCCAACACTGTTACCTTATGGAATTCATGGAAATTGTCATCTCCCTGGTACAGAAGGAAACGACCCTCTGGTGAGGAGCTGTTAAAATCTGCCCTGAGGTACCCAGTTCCTGGGTGGAAAGGTGTATGGAGGGATTTGGGCAGGTTCCTAGGGCGGTTATCACCTCCCGTTGCCTGGGAGTTTACTCCTGAAGAGGTAAATAACCCTAACAAACTGGCCTGTCGGCTGACAGAAGGGTGCCTCGTTTACTCCCAGGAATGCGAGCAGCTTCTCGCCCTGTACTGGGGGCTGGCCTGGGCCTACCGGGCCTCTGTTCAGTATTCTCAGAGGACTGTGGTTGAGGCAGGAACTCAAACTGTGCCTGAGGACACTATAGCTGAGACAGGGACACAAACTACAACCGTGGCTGAGGCTGGGATACAAACCATAACAACTATGTCTGAGATAGGAACCCAAACCACAACAACTACAGTAATTGCCCCAGTAGTGAACAAAAAAAAAAAAATGGACAAGGCAAGTTTCAGGCTGATTAGTAAGAGAAGAAGAAGAAGAGGAAGAGAAAGAGGAGATGGGGCTAGATCAAGAGGCAGGTCCCTCAGCAAAGGAATCGAAGGGAGTGAGGCAGATTAAACAGGAGACCAAAGTTACTCGGTCCCTGACCCCATCCGAACTTCGAGACTTGCGAAAGGATTACAGCCGCCAGTCAGGTGAGAGGATCCCTGCATGGCTGCTGCGATGCTGGGATAATGGGGCCGATAGTCAGCAGTTAGAAGGTCATGAAGCCCAACAGCTGGGATCCCTTGCTAGGGATCGGGAAATTGAAAGAGGACTTGCAAAGGAAGGAGCAACTTGTAGCCTCTGGAGACGGCTTCTTTCAAGTGTGAAGGCAAGATATCCTTTTAAGGAAGATCTTGTAAAGTCCCCAGGGAAGTGGACCAATGTGGATGAAGGTATCCAGTACTTGAGAGAATTAGCAGTGCTGGAAATTGTCTATAGTGATCTAAAGGATGATAGCGTCACCATAGATCCAGAGGATATCCCTTGTACACTTGCCATGTGGAGGAAGGTGGTTCAAGGCACCCTGGCATTATATTCCAGCAGCTTGGTGGCACTTTATTATCCACAAATGGATACACCAACTGTAGAGGTGGCGTCCTCCTGGCTCCGAAATGTAGAAGGAACTCTGGGTGCTCCCTCATCCCTGCGAGCCACCACCCCAACTTTTAGAAGCAGCCCAAGAGATCGCTCCTCTCCAACCCCAGTCAGAGGGAAAGGAATCCCCAAGAACAGGCCACGTAACGAGCTCTGGTTTTTTCTGCGTGAGCATGGAGAGGACATGAGGAATTGGGATGGTGAACTCACCTCTAAGCTGAGCGCCCGGGTCCGAGAACTGAGGGGAAAGAGACCTATTAAGAAGGGGCCACCCAAGAAGACTGTCAGTGTAGTTACCACAGAGAGACCAGAAGACAATCAGCGATTTCCCAGATATAAGAAAACTAAAACTGTTTCCTACAGTCCTGAGGAGGGAACCTCTGATTTGGCATCACAAAGGTCAGACAGTGAATACTCTGACCAAGAACAGGAATAGAGGGTCCCTGCCTCCGGCCAGGAGGAGGAAAGGGATGACCGGGTATACTGGACGGTGTGGATTCAATGGCCTGGCACATCAGATCCACAGAAGTACAAAGCTTCAGTGGACACCGGTGCACAGTGTACACTGATGCCATCAAGGCACAAGAGTGCCATCTGGATCTCTGGAGTGACAGGGGGATGCCAAGTGTTGTCAGTAGTAAAAGCTGAGGTGAGCTTAACAGGGGACAGATGGCAAAGGCACCCCATTGTGACTGGTCCAGAGGCCCCTTGTATCCTTGGCATCGACTACCTAAGGAGAGGGTATTTTAAGGATTGAAAAGGATATCGATGGGCCTTTGGCATAGCTGCGGTGAATACAGAGAAGATCAAACAGTTATCCACTCTGCCTGGCCTCTGAGAAGATCCCTTCATCGCAGGATTGCTGCAGCAGTGGAAGAAAACCAACTGGCAGCGCAGGGGAAAACCCATCTGGGCTGCTGCATTATGGCAAGACATTGCTGCACGGATAGAAAACATGACTCTGAAAGTATGCCATGTAGATGCCCATGTGCCCAGAAGTCGTGCCACAGAGGAGCATCAAAACAACAAACGGGTAGATAAGGCCACCAAACTTGCAATAGCTCAGGTGGACCTAGATTGGGAGAGAAAGGGTGAGCTATTTATAGCCCGATGGGCCCACAAAACATTAGGGCATCTTGGAAGGGATGCAACATACAGATGGGCTCGTGATCGAGGGGTGGATCTGACCATGGAGGCCATCACACAGGTTATTCATCAGTGTGAAACATGCGCTGCCATCAAGCGAGCCACACGAGTGTAGCCTCTTTGGAGTGGAGGGCGGTGGCTGGGCTTCCAGTATGGTGAAGCCTGGCAAATTGATTACATTGGGCCATTGCCACGAACACACCAAGGCAAGAGTTACATCCTCACCATGGTGGAGGCCACAACTGGCTGGCTGGAAACGTACCTAGAAAACCACGCCACGGCCCGGAACACAATTTCAGGTCTTGAAAGACACATTTTGTGGCGACATGGAACCCCAGATAGAATTGAGTCAGACAATGGGACTCATTTTCAAAATAATCTTATTAACTCCTGGGCAAAGAGGCATGGCATTAAGTGGATATATCATATTCGTTATCACCCACAGGCCTCTGGGAAGATTGAAAGATATAATGGACTGTTAAAAACTCTGCTACGGGCACTAGGTAATGGGACATGGAAGCATTGGGATGTGAACTTGGCAGAAGCCACTTGGCTAGTCAATACTAGAGGATCTGTTAACCGCCCTGGTCCCGCCCAAACGAAACCCTTAGACACTGTGGAGGGAGACAAGGTTCCTGCACTACACATAGGAAAGTGGCTGGGGAAGTCAGTGTGGGTTGCGTCCCCCATGGGGAAGGGCAAACCCATTCGTGGGATTGTCTTTGCCCAAGGACCTGGGTGCACTTGGTGGGTAATGCGGGAGGATGGGGAGACCCAGTGTGTGCCCCAAGGTGATTTAACCTTGGGGTAAGAATAATGTATGTTGGAAGTTGTATGTTGCAGGATGTAAGTAGCAGAAGGGACATGAGCTGACGAAGAACGAATTTCAGCAAGGGGCAAGAAAAAGGCCACAATGAACAGGGATGGTGCCAGTCCTCGACAATCAAGTTTACTATTCCTCCTGCCCTGACCCCACATTCTGCTGGAAATGGAGACCACGTGGAAGGATGCGAGAGGACAGGAGATAGTAGTTAATGTGATGGGGATGGTTTAAGGATGTAGCTTAAATTGCATGTGTGAGTAGAAAAGGATTTCTGAGCATAATGCAAATGGTATGGAATAAGGGGTGGAAATTGTATTGGGTCTGACTGGGGTAAAGCTCACAGGCCTTACACTGCTGTACTTTGCTTTGGTAGCTGGTGTTGATAACAGAGCAGTGTTTTGGCTACTGCCAAGCTGTGCTGTCCCTCTGTTGCCTTCTTGCTATGAAGGCAGGCGACCTGGTTCAAGGATGACAGCACGGCAGCCCGGCCTCACCCGGGCCACTCGGGCCATGGACTCACAGACACCAACGTGGTGGATGGTCAAATGGCGTTTATTATCTTATCTCATGAGGTTAAATAGTCTAGGGGGCTTCACTACGTCAGAAGGGGGACGATGGGATAGCTAGGGTTAGTAAGGAGTGGAAAACTACTGGGTTAGGAGGAGTTGCATACTCTGGGTGATCTGTTATCATGCAGGAAGGAAGGGAGGAGGGTTCCATGCTGCCCTTGCTTTCCGTCACATCGCGAGATCTTCCGTCCGCCTGTCCCTATCTACCACACTTCCCCCCCTTTTTTCACAAATGAATGAGGTAGTCATAGATACATGTATCGAAGTGAGGTATGAGGTAGTAACTTGACAAGGGAAAAGGGGTTTGGTATACCTGAGTAGATTTCGCAAGGCAAGTTAGAAAAGTCTTGCGATTCACAGTGTTTACAGTTTGGATTACAGCATTTGTTGATGTTCTAAAAACAGAATGTTGGCCCGTTCCAGACGGGTCTGAATAAAAGAGGCTAGTTTGTTCAGCAGGCATGGTCCAAAGGTAAAAGCTAAAAACAACATTGCCAATGGACCTACCAAGGCGGAAATTAGTGTGGTGAGCCATGGTGATTGATTGAACCAGGACTCAAACCAGCTCTGTTGGGCTTCCCTGTCTTTCTGTCTCCGAGCTAGCCTATCTCGGAGCTCTGCCATGGAGTCTCTGACGACTCCTGTGTGGTCTGCATAAAAGCAGCATTCCTCTTTCAAGGCGGCACACAAGCCTCCTTGCTGCATGAACAAGAGGTCTAATCCTCGCCTGTTCTGCAAGACCACTTCTGAGAGTGAAGAAACTGATTTTTCTAGAAAGGAAATGGATTTCTCGATCCTCTGCAGGTCTTCATCGATGGTCATTTGTAGCTGAGACAGTCCTTGGTGTCGGGTCGCAAGAGCTGAGACACCCGTGGCCGTTCCGGTTGCTCCCAGGCCGAGCAACATTGCAATAGTTACACCTGTTAACAGTGCTCTTTTGTGGAGCCGGTCGGGTTTCTCAAAGAGGTGGTACATCTCTTCGTCGGTATGGTACAGGACCCTAGGAACAATTAGAACTTGGACACAAAAGTCAGTGGAATCATTGAATTTTGCAAGAGACACACAAGGACTCACTCCAGATCGCTGACAAACCCACATCCCAGATGCGGATGGAACCACCCACTTATTCTTTCTGTTGGGCTTGACAACTTTGGTGCAGATGTTGCCTTTCTTTGCTAAGGTTGCACTGCCAAAACATCTGCCTCGACCCGTGACTTGACTCAGGGTGATTCCTCTGCGGGGAGTATCCCACCTGCACTGGTGAGGGGAGTCAGCTGTGGAGTAATTGAAGGGGGTATCTAAAGCAATTCCTTCGTAGAAGGGGGGTTTGACGTCATAGCAAAGCCAGCAGGAATCAGTTAGGTTCGGGTTGGATTCGTTCAGGGAAAGAAAGGTAGCTTCTAACATACGAAAGATTGGGTCAGAGTTAGACTCGGCTAAACTACTTATCTGGGAGGCATCTGCATGACCGATCAGGGTATCAGTGACTTTTGTGGGCAAGACTTTGGAGTGGGTTGTGTTTTTCCCTTTCAGTACATCTTTAATAACTTTGTTTGGCCCAACCGCCCGGGATGCAGGGGGTTGGAGCTTGATAATTCGCACATTCACCCACTCTTTTGATCCCTGAATAACTACTGTCCACGTCCTGCCTGTGGCCCAACTAGGGTGATCTGGTTGCAAAACGGTCATGTTATAGTCAGTGCACCTCCGAGATTTAGGGATTTTATGATAGTTTCGATAGTATTTTTCCTGAAGGATGACAGGTTGTTTACAACCAGTTGGAGCCCAGGTGAATTGTAAAAATTCATCGGGCTTTTGAGGTTCCCACCCAGGTCTCGATGGTCCGGCATTTGTAACAATGGTTTCACAGCCCCAGTACCCACAATATCCCCACCCCGGATAATTGCAGTACTTCTTCCCTGGGTTTGAGGCTGGGCACCAATAGGATAGATGCATACTTGTAACATGAGGGGAATAGGGGTTTACTTTTGGTTTTCCAGGGAACAGATTGGAAACGCGGATCACAAAGGATGGGGCATTCGGTGTGGTGGTTTCTTTGAGCACCTTGTCATTTGACAGGTGTTGCATGACCCACCTGAATGGCTGATGAGAGTAATGGTTTGGACTGGCTTGTCCCCTGGTAACAAGCCCCAACAGCAAAATCACACAAAAACACTGTTGACGTCTGGTTTTCACCGGTACAGAATTCTTGGGTGCTGCCTGACGGCTGGGAGGTCTGTCATTTTCCTCTGGAACAGGGGTGTACGCTTTACGAGGGTGTCCCACGGGCATGTCCTGTAAACAGAAACTCACAGTTCTCATTAGTCTCATTCTGCTCATTCTGAAGGTCTGGCTTTACTGACCTCAGTGGACACCACTTGATTTTGCCTTCCTTTTTGACAGCTGCGTACCCCCGCCCTGTGAGTACCAGTCTCCAGCCCCGTTCCCATCCGCCTAGTTCATTCTTAATTATGACTTGTGGGCCCTCCTCTAATGCTCGGGTGGCCCAGTGTTTTTGAGCGGGACAGTTTGTTTCATCCCTCCTAGAGAATTGGTTCAGTGCTAGCAAAGCGGTTGCTAGTATACGTGCTTGGTCCCCTGAGGGAATGGAATTTTCAAAGCCTTCTGCTTTTGCTAGTACTTCTAACTTGGCTTTCAGGGTCTGATTTGCTCGCTCAACAATGGCCTGCCCGGTGCTGTTATATGGGATACCTTGCACTAGAGTGATGCCCCATTTCGAGGCGAATTCCTGCACTGGTTTGGAGATAAAATTGGAACCGTTGTCAGTTTTAATCTGTTTGGGGATGCCAAGCCACGCCATGGCTGTCAGCCAGTGCTGAATTGTGGCTCTGGAGTTAGTTTTGGGGTGTTGCGTGGCCACAATCACCCCGCTGTAAGTGTCCACTGTCACTGCAAGCCATGCCCGAGGCTTCAGCAGTTGACATAAAGTGAAGTCTGACTGCCAGATTTCTGAGGGCTTGAGACCTCTTAGGTTGATCCCACTGGACCATAGGGGTAGCTTCTGGCAATGAGGGCAGGTGGCCACTACATGTTTTGCGTCTGCCGCCGAAATCCCGCATCTCTTCGCCAGTGCCTTGGCTCCGATGTGGAGTGACTCATGTAATTGACGAGCTTTTTGCAGTGTCCACACTCCCTTTGCTGCGGCGTCTGCCTTGTCGTTGCCGGTCTGGAAGTAACCTTTAACTGGGTTGTGGCTGTTGATGTGGATGACAGACACGGTGCCCTGTCGCGAGGAGAGTGCTTCTTCCAGCATTAGAGCTGCTGCAGATGTTGACACACCTGGTCCTGACACGGCCAGGCAGAGCCTTGCCACGAATATAGAGTCTGTTACGATGTTGAGGTGTTCTTCTTGGAAGAGTCCACACGCCAAAACCACTGCTGTTGCCTCCAGCTGTTGCACTGACAGTGTGGGGTCACGTGCTTTGATGCAGTGCCACTGTTCTCCTGTCTGCCACACCGCCGCTGTGGTAGAAGTTGTGGAGGAAGCGTCTGTGAAGACCGTTGGTCCTGGCAGCGGTCGGTCCGCGACCTTCGGTGGCACGTCTATGTCCACAATGGTCAGCAGCTGGGTCCAAGGTGGTTTGGCGGAGTAGGAGATTTCTCCTGCGAAGCCTGCGAGAGCAAGAGCTAGGTGCTCCTGTGTCGTGGTTGATTCTGTGATTGGCTGCTTGCGGGAGGGAAGGTGGATTCTCGTCGGCTCGGTTCCCAGGTGTCTCAAGGCAAGTTTCCTGCCCTTCGTGATGAGGTTGGCGATGCATTCGATTCCTGGGGAGAACGCAGGAGCCGGTTTTCCAAGGACTATCCACTGGATCGGTCGGGACTTCTCTGAAGGTCCTTGGGCTAGTGCTCCCACTCCTCCCTTCGGCGTAAAGTGGACATATAAATCAAGCGGCATGCTTGGGTTCCATCTGGCAAGGGTGCTGGTGGACATCTGATGCTCGATGGAGTCAAGAGAGCTCGCTGCTTGTGGTGTTAGTTGTTTGGGTTCCCAAGGGTGCTTGCCTTTCAGGAGCTCATGCAAGGGGTCCATGATCTCAGGAGGAATCAGGACGATGTTACGGAGCCACTGCAGGGATCCCACGAGGCGCTGCACGTCATGGAGCGTCTTGATGTCTCGGCGGACCTTCACCTTGGGGGGCGTCACGTAGGAGCTTGTGATTCCTACTCCCAGGAAGGTCACGCAGGGTCCTTTCTTGATCTTCGCGCTCATGATCTCGAAGCCATTTGCTTGGAGAGTCTCCGTGATTGTGGACACTAAGTGATCCACTTCGCTTGCTGATGGTGCAGCGACGAGGATGTCATCCATGTATTGGATGATGGTTGCAGCGGGATAGGAGTGTCGGACTGGCATCAGTGCTTTGTCCACGGTGATCTGGCATATGGAGGCACTGTCCACGAACCTTTGAGGTAATACTTTCCATTGAAAGCGAAGGTTGGGTCTGTTGCCGTTTGGGAACATGACAGAAAAAGCAAAACGTTCTTTGTCTTCAGGGTGCAGAGGTATTGAAAAGAAACAGTCCTTAATGTCCAGCACTGCGCATGGCTGGCCTTCGGGGATAGCTGAGTTCATGGGAAGCAGTGTCTGAACTGGACCCATGGGTCTGGCTGTTTTATTTACTTCTCTCAGGTCATGGATGAGGCGGTAACTTTCTCCAGACTTTTTGGGGATTACAAATACAGGGGTGTTCCACGGGCTGATGGAGGGTTCTATGTGACCCTTTTGTAGTTCACGGTCAACCAGTTCCAGCAAGGCTGCCATTCGAGGCTCTGACAGGGGCCACTGCTCCACGTATACAATTTCTGATGATTTCCAAGTCAATTTAATTGGCAGTGGTGGATGAACTGCAGTGGCCCTCATGGTAAATTTGTCATCCTGACTCCTAACAGAGCAAGGATGTCCCTTCCTATCAAAGGTGGAGAGTTCTGTAGAATGTAGGGGTAGATTGCCACTGTCTGTTCTGGTCCCTTTTTTGTGTGAAGTGTTATAGCTACCAACTGGGTGCTTTTCCATGCCCGGGTTGGCCCTCCCACACCATTCACTGGGGGGACTTCTGTAAATTGCCAATGTTGTGGCCAATGTGCTTGGGGAATAATTGTACAATCTGAACCCGTGTCTGCCCAAAACTGAAGCCCTATGACATGGGGATCCTGACTGCCATAGAGGCGGCATGTTCCCCACACTATCAGGGGCTCTTTCCCTACTTCCATGGCCAGGGCCACCCAGGGGTTCCGCTCTGGGGCGCCCCCTGCTGACCCTGTGGCACAAGTGCAGCTTGTGGCTGTGGTGGGTGCAATGGTGCTGCTGGCGGTGCTGTGAAACTCTGCATTTGCACCGTTTGTGTGGGTGCAGGGCTGGCTGTCTCCTGCGGGGGCATAGGGAATGAGGGTCCCCCACCCCACTGGGGGTTGGCATAGATGGGCCGCCTTGCATTCGCAGCGGGAGGAGGCTGGGTGCGGCCCGCATGCCCCCTCCCCCTCCCGTTTCCCTGGGGTCGGGATCTGCATTCCTTAGCGAAGTGTCCCTTCTTCCCGCAGCTCCAGCAGGCCCCTCTCACGCGCGCTTGAGATGGAGGCCCCGCCGGGGGAGGCTGGGATTTGTGGGGACAGCCTGTTGTGATGTGGCCTGCCTGTCCACATTTGAAGCACGCCATTGCACTAGTTAGATCACGTACGACAGCCTGAAAAGGGGTTAGCTGTTCTTCCCTAACTACATGTTTGATCATATCAGCCAGGCTGGCTCCTATTGGAACGGAGCGCAAGATTTCTTTGGTAACAGTGTTACTTTGTTGCCGCAAGCAGTCTGCTAGAACGGGTCCTTTTGCCGCCGCAGGCAGGGTAGAGGCGTCTACTGCTGCCTGTAGGCGGTCTACAAACTTTGTGAAGCTTTCACTTTCTGTTTGCTTTATGGCGGACCACGGTGAAGGCTTAGCTATCACACGCGATGCAGCACGAATGGCTTCTCTGGCAGCTCGGGTTGTGGCCCTGACTTCCTCAGCTCGCAGTTGTGCAGCTTGCTGCTGAGGTGTAATCATCTCATCATGTTTCCCCGTCAGCCTAGATAAACTCGAGCCATGCAGTGGTTGCCCCGCCCCAGAGGACTGGGCTAATAGGCTCGCACAATTGTCTGTCCATTCCTGTTTAAAAACAATCATTCCTGCCCCATCAAAAATCATGCGACCTATTTGTCTGATATCAAAGGGGAGCAGGTTCTCAATGCTGAAAAGGCCGTCTATGAGAGTGGAAACGATGACGGAATCCATCCCCTTTTCTGAGATTGCTTTGACAATCGTTTGTATATCTTTGGGGTTTATCGGATCATAAACCTGTTGTTGGTTCCCGTTTTGCCCGGTGGTTCTCACCGGGAAAGCATGGACTGCGGCTGAGGGCACCCATTCTGCACAAGCCATTTTTATCTTTCCCCAGTCGGTGAATTTGTATTGTGATTGCTTTCCGGCGTAATTTAAAACTTTATTCGTTTTCGTTTCAAATTGTGATAGCTCTGCTTCTTCCGACTCTGTCCCAGTCAGTTTCCGATAACTCAGCAGAGCTAGCGGAGCTGTTGTCGGACTCAGAGCCGGAAGTCGACTGCCAGAGCACTTCCGGGATTCCGTGCCTTTTCTGGTGGCTCCGACCCCGCTCCTCCCCCCGGGGGCGGTGCCGGTCCCGCCCCCTGGGCTTGCCCTGCCTCCCATAAGGGGAGGGCTCTCCTTTAAATGGTAATGGCATTGAGCACAGCTCTTGACTGGGCATGCGCTCTCTGCCGCTCTCCCGTGCTCGCGCGTTTGCAGCTCTCTCCTCCCACGCATGCGCAGCAGCGAACACTCGCAATCTTTGTTCGTTCTGTTCGTTCCCGCCAGTGAAACCCTGGCCCCGCCCATCTCCTTGGTCGCCCGCGCCATTTTGAACTGCATAGGGCGGGGGAGGGGGGTTCACCCGCGCTCCCTCTCTAGCTGCCCTCTCGGTTTCTCTGGCTTCGGTTGCCAATCCCTCCCAAAAAGACCGCGCGGATTGCTGTGCTTTCAGCGTTGGATCGCTAACCGGCGGCGGAGGGATGGAGGGGGAAACCGCGGACGTTTGGGAAGTTTCCGCGGCAGGGGTTGGATCCGGCGGGCTCGGCGGGAGGGTCGGGAGGTTTTCTGGGGGCCCCGGGGCGTTTGGATTCGGGTCCGGGGAGGAGGGAAGCGCGCCCGGTCCCCGCGAACCCCCGCTCTCAGATAGACCGGTCTCGGAGTCTGTCTGCGTCATTGCTCCCACCCCCAGCTTAGGAGTAGCTAATAAACATGCACGTGCAGCTTTCCAAGTCTCTTGTTGTTCCAGCGCTTGGCGTAAAGCCGTTTCTACTTTCCCCCACGCTTTGAGACTTTTTCCACTGCCCGAGACTTTAGTTTCCTCTGCTAAAACATTGGTACATTTCTCCCACACCTCTGGGTGTAATATTTCTGCTGGACGCTCAATCGCCCCAAGCTCCAGGAGTTTTGCAATAGCAATATGAAAATCCTTGAGCTTACACTTAATACCCCACTGCTTATAAAGTAAACTCACGACCTTTGCAACGGTCTCCATCGTGACCGTGGGTCCTTTGGGGACGTCTCCCCCGCCTGAAGTCAGCTTCGCTGCTTAGGCCGCTGTGTCTTGTCCAGGTGAATCCCGTAGCCCGAGCTCCTCTTCTTCTTCCCGGGTTTCAGCACCACTATGTTGCCTTCTTGCTATGAAGGCAGGCGACCTGGTTCAAGGATGACAGCACGGCAGCCCGGCCTCACCCGGGCCACTCGGGCCATGGACTCACAGACACCAACGTGGTGGATGGTCAAATGGCGTTTATTATCTTATCTCATGAGGTTAAATAGTCTAGGGGGCTTCACTACGTCAGAGAGGGGACGATGGGATAGCTAGGGTTAGTAAGGAGTGGAAAACTACTGGGTTAGGAGAAGTTGCATACTCTGGGTGATCTGTTATCATGCAGGAAGGAAGGGAGGAGGGTTCCATGCTGCCCTTGCTTTCCGTCACATCGCGAGATCTTCCGTCCGCCTGTCCCTATCTACCACACCCTCTGACATTCCTTCCTCCACTGAAGGGGATGGGGGTGGGCAAGATCCTGGGAGGGGACACCAGCAGGCCAGCTGACCCCAGTCAGCCAAAGGGATATTCCATACCATATGACATCAGCTCAGGTATATAAGGGAAGGAAGAGAGGAGGAGGAGGAGGAGGCACTCAGGGCTGGCCCATGTTTGCCTCCTTGAACAACCACCACGCGTACTGAAGCCCTGCTTCCCAGAAAGTGTCCGGACATCGCTGCTGATGGGAAGTAGAGATTGATTGTTTTCCCTTCTTGCTCTTGCGCGCGCAACTTTCAACTTGCTTGTTCTATGATTTTTTTTCTTTTCCCGCTGTAATAAAACTGCCTTTACTCACCCTGATAGACTTTTTCAATATTATCCTCTCCCCTCTCCCAGTGGGAGGGGGAGTGATAGAGTGACTGAGTGGGCACCTGGCCCCTGGCCGGGGTCAACCCACGACACTGGGTTACAAAGAAAATTGCCAGGGGAGGGAGGCCTTGGGCTGTACTTCCCTTCTATAGATGCCAGGTAGGTTTTATTGAAATGCCCCAACAAGGTTTAAATATCTTCTGGTAATAGCATGCCAGCTAATAGGATGGTCAGAAGCATTTCCAACTGTTTCAGCCACCACAGGATCTGTTATTAAGGTATTTTTGGAACAAATAATTCTGAGATATGGCACTATGGAAGCAATAGACTCGGGGGAACTCAGATAGGCGAACTCTTTTACAGGAAAGATCCTTCAAGGGGTTATGACTGCTTTAGGAATACAATGGAACCTCCATACTCCCTGGCACTCCCAGAACTTGGGTCAGGTAGAAAGAATGAATGGACAAATAAACATCTTTTGAAGCTGATGAGATAAACTAAGATGCTATGGGTATGGCTTTTACCACTGGCTTTAGCAAGAATAAGGGCCAGACCCAGAGGACATATTCAATCATCTCCCTTGGAACTGATGTTTGGAATTCCTTACCCTTGTAATTCTCAACCTAGTGGGGAGGGGGGGGGGGGTGGAAATAAGTGATTTATAATTAAAACAATATGTGGCCAGGATACTGTCTCTTGTGAAATCTCTGCGACAGGAAGCTAGGTTGGCACTGACGCTGCCTTTGGACTTTGCTGTTTATAACATCCAACCAGGAGATTGGATCCTAGTTAAGGAGTGGAATGAAGCATCACTGGTGATGAAGTGGTGTGGACCTTTCCAAGTGTTGGTGACCACAGAAACAGCCATCAAGACAGCTGAACATGGGTGGACCCATCACACTCAGGTCCAGGTCTCTGAAGCCCTGGAGATTTGGACATCTCAGCTGGAAGAAAAAGTCGAGAGGCTGTGACTGACACTCTACAGGAGTGGTCTGGAACAGTAGCCAGTGAGTCGACATCGGGGGAAGCCTCGTGAGCCTACCCACAGACTGTCTGCTGAAATAGTCTGTATGGGCAACCTTCCTTTCAGATCTCCAGTCATTGGGGGGCAAATCCTGGTTGTCATTGTTTTCTTTATCTTGTTTCTGTGCTTTCAATCGCCACAGGTGGTGGGGAAGACAATGTGAGAATTAGATTAGGAAATTAGATTGCACCATTAGAATGTTTTTCTTAATAATCTTACCTTTATATTGTCAGTTAGGTTTGGGCCAGAGGTGGGAGAATCATTTTTTTTAGTCCTAGGAGAAGTAGCAAAAACCTTTAACCTTAGCAATTGTTGGGTCTCTGGAGGGCCAGGAGGATCTGAAGACTGGCCATGGGTGGCCAGCCCAGTCGAACCTAAATGGTGGGTCAGCACCCTGAGTGAGGTCCATAATGGAACGGGTTTCTGGGATGAGGAAGGAAGTCCATGGTGGCTTCATTCTTCTGAAAGAGGCATTTATTGTCTAAATAGAACAGGAGGCGTTTATGTGGGAAAAAGTGTTTGTGACTGGACTTTATCTTTGGGTTTAGATTGTTGGACCCCCAACTGCTCTCCTTGCAATTGTTCCAGATATTGAGGCAGATGGAATCAAATGCATGTTAAGTTCAGTAATGGTAGCTGATTAAAGTGTTCCTGCCATAACTACCGAAGGGATTTTGAAGGCTGTGAAGCAGTGGGGAGGGACAGGTTTTTAAACCACTTATTTTTAAGCTGCTCCTAAGATAACTCCACAAGTAGGACACATGTTGTCCATGACTGTCAGTGGAAGTGGCAACACCAGAACAGAACTCGAACCCTTTTTAATACGTTCTGGTCCAGATCCAACAAAACAAATCTGGGATGTAACTGTAGGTGGAAACCGCCTGTGGGAGCTTGGAAATGCAAATATTGTGATTCTTATGGTGGGGCAACTATTGCTGGAGGACCATTGGGCCCAGGAAGCAAGCTGTATTTTGACCCACCAATTGAAAATGAAAATTGGGAAGGTCCCTTTGCCAACAGGACCTGGGCTCTAAAAGGGCATTATTGGATTTGTGGTCAAAAGGCCTATTGCAGGTTACCTCCAAACCGGTCAGGCATGTTATGTAGGGTATATTAGACCATTGTTCTTTTTGCTACAACAAGTTCAGGGAAATCAGTTAGCAGTCAAGGTATATGATGATCTAATTAGAGAAAAGCAGTCAATTGTTGTAGCCCTGGCTGGACGGAGTACCCAAAAGTGGGGAAAAGATGAATGGCCACCTCAGCGAATCATACAACACTACAGACCAGCCACTTGGAATCCTAAAGAATTAATATCAGGTGCCAGAGAATCCATTTATAATTTGAATTGGATAACTGGGTTACAAGCTGTCTTTGAAGTAATAACTAACCAGACACCTAAAGCTCTTGACCTTCTTGTTGACCAGTCCACTCAGATGAGGAATGCAATTCCTCAGCATTGTATGGTATCAAATTATCTATTAGCAGAAGAAGGGGGGAGTGTGTAGAAAATTCAATGACTCTAACTGCTGCTTGCAAACAGATAACAAAGGAAAAGTGGTGAAACAAATAACAAAGGGAATAAGAAAGTTAGCTCATGTACCAGTCCAAATGTGGAAAGGATGGAAATGGGACATGTTTTTGTGGTTACCTGGTGGACTATGGGTTAAACAAATGCCTTTTTTTCCTCTTATGTGCTGTAGCAAGTCTAATATTTCAACATGTACGATCCCTTGTTTGGTGCAACTCATTCAGCTTGTGATCAAGGGGATGTAGGTAGTAGCCATGCCTACAGATCCAGAAATGGCTACAAAACGACAGAAAATGATGTCACTGCAAATAATTGCAAAACATAAAAGGACCCAGGAACACAAAGTTAAGTCAATGATAACTGAGGTTTGTAAAGACAGTTACTGAGAAAATAAGAAGAGGAGGGATTGAAAGGAATGAGAAGGTCTCTTTACAAACCAAACTGTGGGCCTGATGGTAGATAAGGTCAGATACGGAGAGGTGAAAGAAGCAATGAGGGGAACCATAAATTCCATATGAATTCCACTAATTGAAAAAGACTGTTAATTACTCATGACAGTGCTAATTCTCTTGATTTAGAGAAAAAGAACAGACACAAGGAAAAAGAAAAGAAAAAGGGGAGTGTACACATTAGAAAGGGGTCTTTATTAAGTGGTTCGGGAAGCCTGTACCTCTCAAGTACCTCAGCCAATGGGGAAAGAGAGAGGGAAATGCAGCTGGGGAATTAGGAAAAAAGGAGGCTGCATCCTCTAACATTTTGAGAGACCCTAGGGTGTAATGAATGAGTAAATGATAGATGCTGGCTCTTCATATATTGCGTAGAAATAGTGTTATGATAAAATATAGTTAAGTAGAAACAAGATTGTAGTAAAATTATAACCTCGAGAATATTGTGATATATTGAAAAATGTAGTCATAAATATATAGCTATAAGCATCTTTTGAGCTGTTGACTTGCAGTGCAAAGGAATTTCAAGAGAAAAATGAGAAGATAGCACCACTTGCCCCAATTCACAGCTCTCAAAGAAGCCTCTGCCTGACACTGTCCAGACACCTGAAGAGATGACATTCTGGCAAGAAAGGGGGCAGAGACCAGGGGGAAAGGGGTGTGTGAAGTGTAAATTTTCTTCAGAGCTTAATGAATATGTAAGAGTTAGAAGTATTTAACCCATTGTAAAAGGAATGAAAACTGTGCCTCTAGCAAATATGCTATGCACCCAGCGCTGTTTTTGCCTTTGTTCTACTAATAAATGTTCAGTATTATTCTACTAAAATTTTTGTCTGTGAACCCATTTTTAACAATTGGTGACCCTCATGTGATGCTCCGCTAGGGCCTGCTTTCTTGCTGGGAAGGGGGATGCCTCTAACAGATCTCTGTAGCCCAGGAGGACAGAGGGCACTGGCAGGCAGTAATCAGAAACACATCCTAAGTTGTACAACAAAGGCAAAATTTTTTTTTGAGCTCAGCTCCCTTGAAGGGAACCGTGGTGAATGGCCCATAATCCTTGTACGTATGAAGACCCTAACAAGAAAGCAGGATTTTGGCAAGTTCTTGTGTGGGAGATGCAAAGGGGGGACTGAATGGTGCATGCATGAGACCCGGACTGGATAGCTGGATCTGCAAAGCGAGACTTTGGAGCCCTTCTAACTGCGTTTCCATCCCCTCGCAAGAGGATCGGCCAGTGACCGGGCGAAGCGAGAGCAAAAGGCTGAATGAAACCCCAAAATGATTTCTTAGGAGTTAAAACCCCTTGGTAGAGATCTGTGGACAGGAATTCATAGGAGTTTGACACCTTGGTGGAGTTCTGGAATAAGGACTCTAAGGAGTTGAACGTCTGGGTAAGAATTTCCCAGACAGGAATTCTGAGGAGTTGAACGGCCTTGGTGGAGTTTGGGAATAGGAATTCTCAGGACTTAAACGCCTTGGTAAGAATTTCTCAGATGGGAGCTCTCAGGAGTTAAACGCCTTGGTAGGAATCTTAGGAGTTTAAATTCATAAGTTTGAATTCCTTGGTAAGGGAGCAATTTCCTAGATGGTCCACTAGGAAATCTCATTTAAAGAAGGGATATTTTGGTTTTGCAGTGCAGATTGATGGGAGGTTTGATTTTGAGGTTTAGTTCCGTTTGTTTGGCCTGGTAGTATAGATTTACTAGTGACTTTATTACTGGTAATTCAGTGTTATCGGTGGTTTAATTTTGTTTGGTTTAGGTCTGGCTAGTAAAATAGTTTTCTCTGTTGTGCAGTCCTCTTACCCAAAGGGGAGAGAGTCATTTGGGAAGGTAAATAAGAAATTCATAAAGGTGTGTAAGAAGTGGAGTACCAGGTAAGGAATTAAAACAACAACAGAGAACTGAGTGAGGCGCATGGGGAAGATTAATTGTCACTACCGTGATGCTCCTGGACATTTCAGGAAGAATTCCCCCGCAACGTGCCAAAGACATGAAAGCATTTGAAGGAGAGGTGACATAAGGGTGTCAGGGGCTTCTTATACTGGGGATGGAACATCAAACTGAGCCCTTGATTAAGTTAAAATAGATCCCCAGGAGGAAGAAATAGAATTCTTAGTAGATACTGAAGCTGATAGACCATGTGTACTGAGAGTTCCCGAGGGATGTTATATAAGTAAAAAAGGTTATTAATGTAACAGGGACAAAGGGAAAAGAGTTTAAAGCACCCTAAACACCTTTAATTGAGGATATACAGGTGGAAGGCCCTAACCAATTCACCACTGGAGACTTATTGTTAGTTTCAGAGGCCAGACAGAATCTATTATGGTGGGATTTACAATTATTATTAGGTATAAGTGTACTCCCAGAGGAAGAACAAATGAAAGCAAAGGTTTTAACCTTAACTACTGAGGATGAAAGTAAAATTGATTCAGAGGTGTGGGCTTTTGAAAAAAATAGGGGTTGCCAGTTTCAAAGAAAAAGCCACAGTTTGTAGAACTAGAGGTGAAATACTTAAGATGTCAGCTAAGTCAGGGAAGCAAAAAGTTGGATCCCGGAAGGGTGCAAGGTATATTCTCTCTTCCCCCAGCGCAAACTAAAAAGGAAGTTAGAAAGCTATTAGGATTACTGGGATACTGCAGGCAGTGGATTGAAGAGTATAGTAAAATAGTAAAATTTTTATATGAAAAGCTGATTGGCGAAGATCATACCTGTTGGATAAAGGGAAATGACCAGAGACTAGAAATAGTAAAAGGAAAGTTTTAAAGTCTGCCAGATGTAGCCAGACCCTTTCAGTTGTTTGTTGATTCAAATGAAGGAGTAGCCTATAGAGTACTCACACAGGAGTTAGTAGGGCGTGTTTCAAGAAGCCTTTAGCGTTCCTATCTAAATAATTAGATCCTGTGACCAGAGGATGGCCAGTTTGCATACAAGCTATATCGGCCGTTGCACTGTTAGTAGAAGCAGCTCATCAGAAATTCACATTCAGTGAGACCTTAGCAGTATGTACACCACATGCCATACAATCAGTGTTAAACCAAAATGCAGAAAAATAGCTCACAGATTCAAGGATGCTGTTACCCAGCCACTGGTCAGGCCAGTCTTGCGAACTGTACACTCTTAACAGACCCCTGAGGATAATAGAAGGAAAAGTAGAGACAATCCTTACAAACTCAAAATATGCATATGGTGTGGTACACACCTTTGGGAAAATCTAGGAGGAAAGGGATCAGACATAAAACCCCCAACAATTCTGAGGATAGAGGAAGAATTGGAACAAGAGCAGCAATGTAAGAAGAAACTTGAAAGAGAGAAACAGTTAACAGCAAAACCTGCAAAGCGGACCTGAAAGCAGTGCATACACCTTGTCTGAGTTAATGATTTCTGCATTCACTGGAATTAAGGCAGACTTTGCTTAAATTGGGCTATAGCTGTTGCTAACAACAGTCTCCTTTGTGGTACTATACATTCCAGCATGGTAGCAATAGAGTTGGTAACATTCAGATTTTTAATTTCAGCCATTCAAGTCACCTTCTTTTGTAATGCTAAGCAGCTTGGTATTATTATAATGTAAGTTAATTATATGTACATGTATGTGTCGCATGGTTGGACATGAAAGAACAGGCACTCAGTCAGGTCACAGAGCCTCCAAGGCGGGCAAGAGAGAGGAAGAGCCCAGCCTCTCTTTATTCTTACATTTATATACCTTTTCATGTCCAATCATGGATTGGACAATGAGGTTACCACCTCTCCAATTCCATAGGTGAGAAACCCAGTCCATCAACCTTCTCCGCCTTCGGGAAAGGAATGACAAACAATACCAAAGGAATAAAACAATCCTTGGCCGGTTAGCAAAACATGGACTATGTTTACACAAAATCTATGAGAACATTTACTACTAAGTATCAACATAGCACACTGTAAAAATCAGGGCGTCATCTCACCCTTTTTCCTTAAAAAAAAGAAAAAAGAAAAATGAACAACGTTCATCCTATGTTTGCGGAAGGACCGTCGGAGTGAACACTCTCGTCATCTGAGTCATCACTCGATGGTCCACCCACTTGATCACTTTCATTCTGGTCACAGCTTCTACCCTGCTTGTCGGCCAGATTTTTCCTCTGTGGTCACAGGTCAGGACGGACACACCTTGCAGGTACCCAGCGTGCCCCAGTATCTGTGGATACACAAGCATACCCGCGCCCCGAAGCGATAAGGTAGTAAGGACCTTCCCACTGTTTGGTGACTAAATTTCTCACCCGAACCTTCGCTCGAGGCTCCTGTGCCTCATCTGAAGCCTGCAACGAGAGATGGTGGTTCAAAATGACAGGATTATTGGTGTTCTGTGGTACCGCAAGGTGATTAATGGTACACAAAGCTTTTGCCAATCGACTGTGCTGGGTTTCACCCTGCATTCCCCATTTTTTTTTTGAAGCACCTGCTTCAGAGCACCATGAGCACACTCTACAATAGCTTGCCCAGTCGGAGAATGAGGAATACGAAACTTGTGTGACACACTCCACAACTGCAGGAACTGCCTCACCTCTTTCAAGACGTAAGCAGGACCATTGTCGGTCTTCACAGTAGAAGGTATGCCTAGAATGGCAAAGACCTGCCTCCAGTGGGCAATGACATCGCGGCCCTTCTCTCCAGTGTGAGCGGAAGCCCACATGGCAGAGGAGAAGGTTTCCACCATGACATGCACATACTTGAGCCGGCCAAATTCAGCAACTTGGGTTACGTCAGTCTGCCAAATCTCCAAGGCCCTAAGGCCCCGGGGGTTTACCCCCGCAGGCAAAGGCCCGGCCAATGCCTGACAGTCGTCGCATGACTCCACAATGTCACAGGCCTCAGTTGGCGTCAACTGAAACTGCTTCTGCAGTGTATGTGCGTTCTGATGGAAAAAACCATGCGATGCTTTGGCCCGTGCGAGCGTATCAGGGTGAGGTGCTACCCATGCTGGGTTAGCCAACTTGTCAGCCCTCACATTACCTTCCGCTATGAACCCTGGCAAATTGGTATGACTCCTTACATGCAGAACATAGTAGGGATGAACCCGTTCCTGAATGACACACCACAGGGCCTTCAGAAAATGAAACAGATCAACATTGCCGACCTTCTTCAAAACGGAATAACTCAATCTTTTTGCTATGTCAGCCACATAGGCGGTATCCATGACCAGATTGAAAGGTTGCTGGGAAAACCTTTGAAACACCATAAGAGCAGCCCTCAGTTCAACCAATTGGGCTGAGCCAACCTCATGGCCTTCCAGAACCTGCCACTCAGATCCATCCCACCAAGTAAAAATGGCCTTCCCGGTTCTGCCTGAACCATCAGTAAAGACTGTTGGTCCTTGCACCGGCTCCTGACTGTGTTTGGGTCTCAGAGAAATCTCTGTGAGTTTTGCCACTTGTAGCAACTGGTGGCTGGGCAGATGTTATGTGATCTGCCCTGAAAAATTTTCTAGAGCACTTTGCAGCGAAACACTGTTTGCAAAGCTCCAGTCAAAGTCTTTCTGCTGCACCAGTAGTACAATTTTTGCGGGATCTGCACCCATCAATTGCAAACACCGTTGTCGGCATTTGACTATCAAGCGAGCGATCAGCTTGAACAATGCAGTTGCCGTCTTCTGCGGCTGATGGGGAAAAAAGACCCACTCCAGGACGTGCAAAGAATCAGACCATTTCACTCCATTGGCCAATGATACCTGTGGGATGCAAATCTGGAATGGTGATGAACACACTTGTGAAGGGCTTCTAGTTTATCTTTAGGGAGGGGCCACTAATCTTGACAGATTGGTTTGTCCGACAGCCACCGTATAGGCGGCGTAGGACACGCTGCGCCCTTCAACGCCGTGGCCCCAATTGAAAACCTGTCCTGACGCGCACTCCCCATGCAGCCATGACATCCCTCCCCCAGAGGTTAAAAACAGTTTCAGTAATGTGAGGCCTAATCACGGCCGTCTGTCCCTCTGAGTTTGTTATTACCACAGGCTTCTGGCTCACGTAGCAGCGCTTCGTCCCTCCCAATCCTGAGACAAATGCCCCCACTGGGTCCAACAGCCACTGCAGAGGCCAAGCGGGTAGAGAGAGAATTGTGACATTGTCCCGGTTTGAAGGACAGGTGTCTGTTAAGGAAGGCATGAGCCTCCCTTGGAATGGGAAACTGTAACCCCTCTCCCTCCGAACTATTATAAATTTGAAATCAAGAGGCTCTCAGGCAAAGATATGGAAATAGGAATAACAGTTCTTTACTAATATCTAAAACAAAGATGACAAATAACAACAACTATAACGTTAACCAACAAACAGAACCAGAAACCCAGTGGCAGCCTGCTCGGCTTCCGGGCACCTTTTCCCTTTGGTGCAGTTCCAGTCACAGCCTGCAGAGGGCACTCTGGGTGTGATGATTCCCCGGTGCCTGCAGGGGTGCTCTGGGTGTGATGATTCCCCGGTGCCTGCAGGGGGCGCTCCGGCGTGAGCTCAGGTAGCACAGGGCAAATGGCAGCTGCCCGAGGCAGGGAAGGATGGAGGAGAGCCCTTGCTCCACAGACCCTTGGGGGGGCAGCTGGTGTCGGTGCCACAGCAGGATCCCCGGACACAGGGAGCTGGGACGGCAAGAGGTCTCGATGTGCAGGGGGGAAACCCCGCCACAATGTAGCGAAAAACTCGGAACGGCGAGGAGGAGCGGGGGGAGAGACAGGCTGGTGGAAGGCAGCTCCCGATGGGCAGGGAGGAAAAAGACTCACAGCAGACAGACCGGCAGCTCCGTGCTGGCTTCTCAGGGGGCTGTGGGTTCAGCAGACAGCAGCTCCGACCGTCCAGCTCCGAGGGTCCCGAGCAAGAGAGCGTGACCTCCCCCCTGCCCTTGCTTTTCAGTCTCCAAAATCTCGCGTTGTCAAGCCCTGCTTCCATGAGGGGCAATTCTACCTCACCTTGCCAAGGAGAAAGGCTCTAGCCTTGTGCTTTGTTTCTCTTAAGTGCCCAGTCATTTGTGTCCTAGCAACCGATGGGAGAAAAAATTCCTGAGGAAAAGAACTAAATCCAACCTTCAACAGACATCTGCACCGCTGTCAAGAAGCCCGCAGAGAGAGATCTCTGGCGGCGTAGCATCAGGAATCGACAGGGTGCACCGCATTTCAGGACGTTGTTCGGTCATGACAGCCGTCCAGTGAACCTGAGGCGGTCCAGTGGAACCAAAGCAGCCGTCTCCTCGTGACCTCGATTCTGTCCTGCCAACAGAAGACTTAAAAGGGACAAGTTGAGCAATTCGTGTCTTTTCAGGTATTGTGACCAGGGGGGTGGGTGTGGAGACCATGGCAAAGATGCATCCTGTATAATCCGCATCAATGAGTCCCAGATGCACAATGATGTCGGCGAGAGGAGCAAGACGACGAGCCAATGTGGTTCATAAATCAAGCTCGTTTATTGTCAGACAGTGCACATACTTATACTACCTTACGTGCTCAAAATATTATTCGCTTACAGAAGTTTCACACGGGATTTTTCTCTAATCTAATTAAAACACAGACTGGTCTCAGAAGGCAATAACATCAACAGTTTCTTCTGCCAAGCTAATCTCTAGACACCTGCACTTTGTTTACAGCTCTCATGTCTCCCTTTCCACAGTTGTTTTGAGAACAGCCTTGAGCAGAGGCCTAACACTTATCTATGGAGTCTGGATTGCTCACTTATACCTTATGTCTGTGCAGCCAGAAATGGCCATTTCCCAACATATCCCCCTTCTTTTCTTTGAGCAATCCAGACCATGTTTACATTTTATCAAATACTTAACATTATAAACTAATTGACACTTGAACTTAACAGAAATGAAACTTAACAGCACTTAACTTTAACAGTCCTTAAAACTTACCTATAATCACTTAAACTTAAACTTAACACTTATATTTAGCAGAACTTAAATTTAACAGAACCTAACCTTAAGAGAGCTTAACAGAATTTAAAATCAATAGACTTTAACCTAACATCACTTAAATTTAGCAACACTTAAACTTAACTGAACTTATGGCACTTTTACTCTTATGATTGTAATAACTATTAAAACTATCAATCTTATCTTAATAAACTTCATTCATCATCTATTTTTAAAACTTATATCAGTCAATCAATTTCTTAAAGGCAATGTTACTCTTATTATCTACTTCAGTTAAACTGGGTCTTCTTTGCACAAGCCCTCTAGCGACCCATGGCCCTGGTCATGGAGCCATTCTTCAACAATTCCTCCTTGTTCCTCTTTGGCAAGCAAAACATTGTGGGTCACTTTGGTTACTTGTTTCATTAAACAGCTATACACAATCTTAACAATTATTATAAACACAATAACAACAACACACAATCGAAGGCCTTCAAATAACAAGGTTTGGATCCAACCTGTGATGCCCAATGAGGACAACCATTTAGCTATTCCTAAGTCATTGCTCACTTGCAGTTGCTGGGTGAGCTGAGTCAAAGTTTTTAACTGTGCATGTATTGAATTGGAATGATCAGAGAGATTCATGCAACACATTCCCTCAAATTCTTCACACCCATGTCCTTGTGCCAACAATAAAAAGTCTATTGCAGCTCTATTTTGCAACGTGGCGTGTCTCACAGAATCCACATCAAGCAACAAGTCTGAAATTGCTTTAGATGTAGCGTTTGTTTGTTTGGAGAGCCAACAACCTAGTTTGTTCAATTGGGCCAAGGCCCCAGCCGAGGCCACTCCTGGAGCAAGGAAGGAGGCTGCAATAATAGCAGCAGGCGACCAAAACTCGACATTAGATTTGCAATCAGCAGCAAAGCCGTGTACAAAGCGTTTCAAGCGCCTGAGATGGTGCTGTCGAAGCTTATTAAGAATCATCGAGGTGTTGGGGGTCAGCAATGTCAACCTTCCAAGAGAACAGGGTCCCCCTTTTATTTTGGAGGGGATACCTGGCCAGGCTCGATCTCCACAAATGAAAAACACGCCACTAGGTAATTTCAAGGGTTGATTAGTAGAATGGGAAATGTTGTGGGAGGTATAATTGCACCATACACGAGTGTCTCTATACACTGAAAGGCTAGAGTTCACACGGGCCCAAGCCCCGGGGACCCACACCAAGCCCAGCCCTGGGCCATGGCGGCTACAGCCGGGGCAGGCCCCCACAACGCCCCCCGCTTCCCGCATTGTCATCCTAAACTGGCGAAAAAGTCCCTTCGCATTTTGGTGAAAGGTACCATGAGCTTCTCCGGCCTTGCTTTCATCTGAGGGGCCTGGATTGCTCACTTAGAGATGGCCATTTCCCAACATATCCCCCTTCTTTTCTTTGAGCAATCCAGGCCTGGTTTACACCTTTTTTTTTCTTCTACTGTATTCATCAAATACTTAACTACACATGGCAATAATACACTTATGATTATAATAATTACTAAAACTATCAATTCCATTTTTACAAAGTTCACTAATCAGTCTTTAAAACTTAAGCTTGTTAACCAGTCTCTTAAAGGCATACTTTAAGTGTACCATTATCTGTATCTTTTTTGTGATTTAACACACATACTTGCAACCTTACAATTCCCCTTTCTGTTTTAATCAGTATGAGTTTGTTTATGGCATTACCAGCCATTTGTCATAGGTAGCGCAGTAAGAAACACACATAACTAGACATAAGAATACTTCCAACACCTATGTGCTAAACATTCTAAGGTGATCTTGTGAATTAGTCTCAATTGCTTCGTCTCTGAAGGCTGTCAATTAGGTTAATACCTTACTGAAGTCTAGAATACTATGCTAACATCCAGGGTCTGCAACAGCTGCCTTGTTTCAGTGAAGACATGGAAAGCCCTTCCGGATAGGGTCTCCAAGTCCACCCCAAAAAGGATCCAGCTGATATAAATTCCAATTATTAAGTCAAACCCGACTTAAATACGATTTGGATGCAGAAACACCTGGGTCCATTGGTAGATGTCCGACCAGGGAGAGTCAAGGCTTGGCCAGGGCCAGGGCTCTAACTGGAGGGATTTCCCTAGCACAGATCTTATGAGAAAACTGTTAGAAACAACAACTAAGAAGGTTACTTAAATCTGAGCGAATAATAGAGACAGTTACACAAACATAACACAGGTTGTGCAGACTGTAAAATAACAGATGTTGTCAACTACTTTTGACTAAAAAGACTACGGTACCATGAACATGATAATTAAAAGATTGCATATGCATGAGTTTACGTACGTAATCTTAACAGAACCTAATCCTTGCTATAACACACATAGCTATGTATAGTTGTAGTTAACTCTTATAAAATCTAGTTGTAATACTTAACTGTAACAGAACTTAACAAACCTAATAGCATTTAAACTTTAACAATATATTTATAAGTACTAATACATCAGGGGTGATCGCTTGGGATATGTTTGAAAACAGTGTTGCAAGCTGCAAGCACACAGATCCATCCTTTCTTTGCTCCATCTTCTCCGAGATCACTGTACTTCCAAATTCAGCTGTAGGTATAAAACTCAAACACTCATTGAAACAAAGTAAAACAGGAAAAACAGTAAGAACAGATTACAATTCCAGTCATTCATTTCTATCTAGCAAGACAATTCCCATCATTAATTAACAAACAATACAAAGGTATACATTTCCTGACAAATTCTGCTACTAAGGCTTACCACTCTAAAACATGCAGGATTTTGCAGAATGAAAAAAATCAAGACAGAAATATTTGAAATCTTATTCTAATACTATCACTATAAGAAACAAACTGCTCAGTTTTGCTCCAACAAGCAATCTTCTTGTCTTACTTTTTTTTTTTTTTTTGATAAAAGATACACTACTTAACTTTAACTTTCAAGAGTCTTTCAAGGAAAATCTAACTTAAACATTTCTTAATATGTAGTCTACAAGTTTGCACATGTTATTTATTCAAATGTTTCTTCTAGCTTATTAATCAGTTTACATTTCGCCCAAACTTCCTTATTCTGCTCGGCCTCGGCTGCGCTTTGGCACCGGCCTGTTAGGTGTACAATTCTGCTGCGTCCCCTCTGGATCAGTTCTGCCACGTTTTCAATCCTTTGTTTTTGCTGAATTGTTGCTGTGGGCTGGATGCTTGTAAACAGTCACTCCAGCACTCTCACTCTCTCCGTCCTCCCTTTCTCCCCCTTTTTCTTTTTGCACTGACTAAGTGCAAGTCCTGTAGCAACCTAGATTTCCCAGATTTCTTCTTGTTAACACAAATTCCACCAGTAAAGTCAGCAGCAAGTATACGAGACAATATGAACAGTCTTTGATACTTGCAGAAAAAAAACGATCTATTAAAAGTGCACCCAGGGGTTGACTCAGGAGCGCCGGCGGTCGAGGGCGCAGGCTCAGAGAGTGCTGGGCCGGTACTGTTGGAGCACGGCGGGCGGCCGCGCTCTCCTTCCCGTTTTCCGGTGCCAGCAAGCGAGCTGCGCGCGGTCCCGGTGGCTAGGGAAAACTGTTGTTACTTAGTCGATGCTGGGAAAAGAGGTTCCTCGCTGCCCGCCCGGCGCACGGAAAAGCGGTGGCGGTTGCCGCGCCGTGTCACCACCGCTGCCGGCTCCACAGCCTCCCACCCCCGGCGCACTGAGCTGCCGCCGGAGCCGAGGGCAGGGGTCGCCGGGCAGGAGCCGCCGCTTACTGCAGCGGCCGCGGGGAGAAATCCGAAACCGCTGCGTGGGGGGGGGGAGGGGGTGCCGTTGGAGGCTCGCGGGCCGAGCTCTCTAACCTTTTAAACATGTAGAAATTCCTCCAGTACATCACTTTTCTGTTTCTTTTTCCCTGACGGATTGTAGAAGCGAGTCCGATTGCAAAGCTGTCTTCACAGTCTCGGGGGCGGCTGTCCGGTTATCACTGAACATGTCTCACAGCGCCCTTTTTAATTGTCTCTCAGCCGGGTATTTGAAAGGCCACTCTCGCTCTCAGGGTTAATCTACAGTCTCAAGTCCATTTTAAGAGATTCCGCATAGCGGAATTATCACAGTTCAATTCTCTCACAGAGATGATAAGTTAGAAGAGGTCCTGGACTGTCAGCTGTCCTTCATCTATCTCCATCCCTTCCGTCCTCTTCCCGGACCCTGAAGCACCGAGGTTCTCTGCCTAGGCGCGACCCTCCCGCCTCTGCGCTAAGGGCCTGCGTCTGGCAGGGGCTATCATTTCACCTCTTTTGTCTCCCATGGCGGTGACTATTTCTGCTATAAATGTCTGCATTCCCACCGGCACTCGGTTCATCTTTTTTAACATGACCTGAATGGAGGTGTCTGCGGGCAGCGTCTGCTGATTACAATTTTCTAAAACACACTGGCGTAACAGTGCCCCTTGCCTCCACTGCGGCACCCCAGCTGTGATAGCCGCGGATACCCTGTCATCCTGCAGGGACTCAAAGAGCACTGGAAACGCCGCTTCTCCTCGGCTTAAAGTTCTAACGTCCTGAGCTAGTTTTTCATCGCCCTCTTCCAAAGCTTTCTGTTCTACCTTCGCCCAGCTAATCCTGCGTCTCCCTTCCCCCGCGCGAAACGGAGCAGCGCCCCCGCCTCCACCTCCACCCAGCGAGGGGGGGGGCGCGAGCGGCGGCTGGCGCGCCGGCGGCTGCTCCTGCCGAGAAGGGACACTGCTTCCTCGCACCGGGCGAGAAGGCATAGAATCGCCCGGGGTGGGGGGCAAAGCCGGCTGATCTTCCTCCTGGGTTCGGCCGGTGCACAGGGGAGGGGCGGACACCCCTCCTCCGGCTGCGGCGGCGCGGACGCCGTGGCGGCCGCTTGCTCCGCGGAAGGAGCGCCCGCCTCCGGGGCCGCGCCGCGATCGGGCGGCGACCCGTGCACCCCCAGAACCACACACTTCCCTACGGCCGGCAAGCTAGGTGTTTCGTTCCCAATGCCGAGCATTCCCAGGATAGGGTGCTCACCTCCCGGAGTCCCCCTGCTCCCTTCCGTGATCCCTTCTAGTTTCGCCGTGGCAACGGCTGCAACTTTTTTCTCTGCCTGGTATCTTTGCAAACAGGTCGTTACCTCCCTCCAGGGCTTCCCTAGCTTAGCGCATACTTTGTTGCTGTCTAAAATTCCCTCAAACAACTGATCACCATATTTCCGCCATTCAGGCAGGTCAAAGATCGTGTTAGGGTCCCTGAAGCAACCCTTTTCTACACCTAACGTAACTAATCCTGTCACCTGCTTTAAGGTGTCTTTGCTTACTCCCTGCTTTTCTAAAAAGCGTGTTAATAAGTCTACGGCTACCTGCGAATCCATTTCCGTCCAGCTGGTTAACCTCTCCAGGCTGATCGCTGTGGTTTCCGCGTCCCTCCGCGCTGGCCCCTCCGCGTCTTTCCGCGCCGCGTCTATGCGCCGATCGCGATCGCCCCGCAGCCTTTCCGAGTGTAGCCGTTCTCGGGCGGCGGACCCCTCTCCGAGGTCCAAGCGATCGGATCCCCCCTTCGCCGCGCAAAGGGTATAGATCTTCGCTCCCCGGTCGCTGCTACCGGTGCTTTCCCGATCCCGCCGGTCAGGTCCCGCGCGTCTTCGTCCCGCACGTCGGGGTCACCATTTGTCGGCGAGAGGAGCAAGACGACGAGCCAATGTGGTTCATAAATCAAGCTCGTTTATTGTCAGACAGTGCACATACTTATACTACCTTACGTGCTCAAAATATTATTCACTTACAGAAGTTTCACACGGGATTTTTCTCTAATCTAATTAAAACACAGACTGGTCTCAGAAGGCAATAACATCAACAATTTCTTCTGCCAAGCTAATCTCTAGACACCTGCACTTTGTTTACAGCTCTCATGTCTCCCTTTCCACAGTTGTTTTGAGAACAGCCTTGAGCAGAGGCCTAACACTTATCTATGGAGTCTGGATTGCTCACTTATACCTTATGTCTGTGCAGCCAGAAATGGCCATTTCCCAACACAATGATACCCTGAATGGTGGCGCTAGATCTCGCCATGAGGAAAGCACTCGTGCCACCGCCCAAGGGACCAAAAGCATCTAAAGGAACCTTGTGCACTGCGCACGAGTCTAATTCTACTGTTGCTGCTGTGCAGACATTCAACCCTGCTATGCCACTGGAGCTGGCTGCAAGCCAGCCCAGCAGACCTCCATCAGCTCCGGGGTTTGGACAGACATTTGTGACTGAGCACGTTTCCCCTTTGTGCTCCGCCACCCATTTCCCAAGCTCGATGAAAACTGACCCTTACTGGAAACTGCAGCCTTGCAGTCCATTGCAGTGTGGTTCGGTTTTCCACACTTTGGACAGAGAAACAAGACAATCCTGCCTTTCTGCACTTTCTTTCTTGGTTTCTTTCCACCTTGAACACTCCTCAGCTTCCACTGCCCGCCCTGTGGCCCTGACCAGGCTCGCCGCTGTGCAGCAGCCACGGCAACCACCTTACGACCGGCAGTGCCTATGTTTTTACAGGCTTCAACCATCTGCATTATAGAGGGATCACCAGGGAGTGCTTCAATAAGGGTCTGACACTCACGAGAACAACGAATCCTTGCCAGCTGCTTAACTAACAGCTCTCTTGCATCTTGGTTGTCTACTTGCCTCTCAATAGAAGCAGTGAGCCTATTTACAAACTGCAAGAAGGACTCATCATGCTGCTGGGTCACATCCACAAACTGCTCTGTAGGAGCAGCCATCTCAATGGTTTGAACCAATGCTGCCACGCCTGTTTCTCGGCACTGATCCAACACAGCATGACACACGGTAACCTGTCTTTTAGGGTCTTCAAAATTACCAAGTCCCAGCAGGAGATCTACTCCAACTCCACGTCTGGGATCCTGCTGGCTCAACGTGGCATTGTATGCTACCGTCCTGGCTGCTATCTGATGCCACTTCGATTCAAATATGTCATATTCGACAGGCTGAAAGAGAACACGAGCCAAGCTTCTAATGTTAGCCGTCACTAACAAGGCACCATGAAAAACTCTTATGAGCTGCATGACTTCTTTGGAGTGATGCCTGAGGGATTTTTTCTGCTTTTTCTCCTGAATATGTCTTACCCTGTTCCCTATATTCACAAGTATTAGCATGCATACTTGTGGTGCTTTAGGTGATAGTTTAGCCTGGTTTCATGGTGTTTAGGAGGCTGGTAGACTAAACACCCCTGAAGCCACGTAGAGCTAGAGACCAAACACCCTGTTTTCGTGAGCCCTCAAGGTCTCCTAGTAGGATAGATTTTGTAAACTAGAAGTTAGCCCACCCAGGCCCCTTATTGGGCCCTCCTGGTAGATATGCTAATGTGTAGAGTCTTTAATTGTATACTGGATTGGGGGGAAGGGGCTTTTTTGCGGCGTGTTCTACCTGGACGGCAGAAGCCATCGAACGGGATCCTATTAAAATACCGAGGTAAACAACCCCCAACCCTTTCACTGTGTCTGAGCCTTTATTTCCTGAGACCAGAAAAAGGCATCAGGAGCCTAGCCCATATTTTCAAACCTGCTGCCTAACTTCCATCAAGGATTTCCACTATAAAGTCTCATAGCTATTTTGACCAGCACTGAGGAGAACAGGAAAAGCCTGCAGCCCTTGAGGTGATTCTGCAGCACCTGCTGTGTCCTGTCCCTTGCTTATCACAGGGACTTGAGCTGGCACAGGGCTCTGAGATCTGCTGGCACAAGCCTCAAGGCGAAGGGCTTTAGGACAGTCATAAATTTCCTCTACTTTCACCTTAACATCTGCCCATAATTTCGCCTTATCTCTGGCACGTGCCGTCACCCTGCACTCCGGCAGGGTCCAGAGACCGTCTGATGCAGACCCGTCCTCCCGGGATCTGTGGTTCTGGGACGCCCACGGCTTCCTCACCACTTCACTGCCTGCGCCAAAAAGAAACACTTTGGGACTCGCTTCCTTTCCAGCTTTTGCTTGTTTGAAATGTCCCACGGACAAAACTGCTGAGTTGTCGCTATCGGAGTCGGCGCTGTCCACCACTGCAGGGCGGGGTGGGGCTCAGTCCCGCTCCCCCTGCTCTTGCGCGGGGGGGACTGGGCCACAGGGTGCGGTGGCTCCTCTGGCACAGCTGCGCGTTCCTGCGGCAAAGCGAAGAACCCGGATGGGGGTGGGCGGTGTTGCGCCGCCTGGCCAGGAGCCGGGGGGAAAGAAACCGCGCCCATCTGGGTGCTGCGGAGAGCATGGACCCCAAGCGTGGGATCCACCCGCCGGGATTCCGCCTCGCCTTCTGCAGCGTCCAGAGCCGGCGGCGCGGTCCCGGTGGTGCTTTCTGTGTTCCCCGCTTTGGAGCCCCTGGACCCCAACTCAGCGCTCACCTAAGCGCTGCCGTGCCTGCGTGCCTCCGCGTTCACAGGCGGCGGGCAGGCCGGAGATCGCGGCGCCCCCTCCCGCCCCTGCGGGGGGGGGGGGGCGAGCAGCGTCATCGCCCGACTCTTCACCAGATACGTTATCAGCCTCAGACAGTGGCTCGATTTCTGCCCCCACCGCGCCAGGGGGGTAACTTACAAGAACGCTGCAATTTGGACATTCCACTGCGCTGGCTTTCCAGCCCCCCTTTTCGTCTAGCACCAGAAAGGCGCAGGGAGGGGGCATTTCTTGCTGCCCTGCCTCTCCCGCCGCTCGGGGTGGTGGTGACCTCCCCTCCACCCGCTCCCCGGAGCCGGGGAGGGGCAGATCCGTCCACGCCAGCTCAGCGGGACTTTCCAAAGCCAATCTCTCCTCGGAGATCGGCGGGCTATCAAACCAAATGCTCTCTGGGGGGGAGCCATCCCCGCCCTCACTGTCTGGGCCAGGGGATTTGGGCTCAGAGGCGGGCTCCGAGCCACGCTCTTCCTTCGCTCCCCCACACAGCTCGAAGAATCCTCCGAGCGAGGTGGCAGGTGTAAGGCTGCCGGAGGGGCTCTCCTGTCTTTGGATAACAGAATTCACCTGTCTCCTAGCTACTAGTAACTTAGCCATCATTTGACTATATGTCTCCGATAGCACACCTCTCAATGCTTTCCCCACCAACATCCACATTGATTTAGACAGGACGTTATAATCATCATGGAAAAAAACCTATCTCCTTGGACCAAAAATATAATTGCTCTGAATTTGACATGCAAACATTCACATTCTCGCCTTCTAAGAATATTTCGAGAACTTCCAACGCCAGAGCGTCACTCGGGGACATCTTAAAGTCTCCCATAATTAATTTTTAATTTTTTTCACCTGAGTTTCACCTGAGTTTTACCTGAGTTTTGTCGCAATTCCCCGTACGGGACACCAGATGCCGCATGGTTGGACACGAAAGAACAGGCACTCAGTCAGGTCACAGAGCCTCCAAGGTGGGCGAGAGAGAAGAAGAGCCCAGCCTCTCTTTATTCTTACATTTATATACCTTTTCATGTCCAATCATGGATTGGACAATGAGGTTACCACCTCTCCAATTCCATAGGTGAGAAACCCAGTCCATCAACCTTCTCCGCCTTCGGGAAAGGAATGACAAACAATACCAAAGGAACAAAACAATCCTTGGCCGGTTAGCCAAACATGGACTATGTTTACACAAAATCTATGAGAACCTTTGCTACCAAGTCTCAACATAGCACACTGTAAAAATCAGGGCGACATATATGTTTATAAGAGGACTAGATATCATAGTTTTAAGTACCTAACCATTTTTGTTTTCATGTGTTCTTCTGGTGTTTAAAATTCTGAGAGCTATTTGATGACTGGCACATGTTTTTCAGACAAAATGCAGACTAATTCTTAAAGTTCAGTTCTCATCACCAGACTTCAGTGGCTGCATTTTCACTGAAATAACTTTGTTTAAGGCAGTTAGGATCTGTCTTTGATCATAAATACTGATTTCTTGGACTACCTTAGTTTGATTCATCTCTAATGAACTGAAGACAATACCAGTGTATTTGCGTAAAGGTTCCCTTCATTGCACAAATCTTTTTAGTCAGTAAGTAACATAAGAACAGCTTTAAAGTAACTTCTGAATAAGTTCCCCAATTGAAAGGATTGGCAGGGAGGAAGCAGAACACAAAAGATTGTCCAAATTGATCTGTGCATGATGCAAAGATCATTGGATTCGTGCTTCCACAAACATTTAAGTCAAACCAGGAAACTGTTGCTTCTGTAACGGTTTATTTAGAAGACTTATGTGGTCTAAACATGTTTTTGTGGGATTAGAAGTTATAATTTCTTCATCTCGTGTGACAAAATAAAACATAACCAAACCTAGAAATCTCTATTTCATGTGAAATTCAGCCACCCATAGGAAAACTACTGCATTTATTGTTTTTCCCTTAACAAATGAATAATTTGCACTTTAAGGCTATATAAGAGATTTTTATTACAGTGTCCTCACCCAAATTGCTGATTATTAGTGTGTACTGATGATGAATTTGGAATGGATGTTCATATCCATTTCTCTGAATGTAATTCCTATCTTGCAGCACTTAGTGTGAACTCCCATTCAAATGAATGTACAAGTTGTCTAGACTAGTAAAAAAAACTTTTCATTATTTGTTTCTACAGTCGAACAAACTAGATATTTTATATATGTGTTTCATTTCAAGTATATCTGTGTTTCTTTTTAAGTAATAATGTAAATGATGTGTTTTGAAGTGAGATAAAGTGTCGCTTTCTAAGGGTACCGGGGGTGACCCAGTATGTTGCAGCCTTCCTGGAGAAAGCGTCCCGTCAGAGAATGGCTTCTCCAGGGGCCTTAGCAGTCCCCTAAGAGATGGGTGATTTCAGCAAGTGTAGCAGCTTCTCTGCTAGAAGTGATATCAGTCCTTGTGACTCAGCTCTTTGTGAAATCGTCCAAGGCAGACCCGGGGACAGAGACAAGGGAGTCGTATGGCAGTTCCACAAGGAAGCTTTATTGTCCAGAAGCTCCTGTAAAGGGAAGCCAGGGATGACAGCTGCCCCCTGACTGAGGCTGGGACAGGAGTCTTTTCATGGGGAAGGCAGGGGGTGGGGTAAGAACCAGTAAGTCAGCTGGGTACAAGGTATTACTGATGCCGTTTGGTTTCCGCCTTTTATCCTTTTATATGTTCTCTGTACTCTTTGTACATATATTTGTAGCTCTGTTGCCTATTATATTAGTAGCTAGTTTTTCCAGCACTTTTCCATGGCCTTTCCCTAAGCAGAAAGACAAAACAAATTCCAGCGCTCCAAGCCCCAGGGGGTACAAGGCCCTGTCCTATCTCGCTTCTTCCTGGGAACCAAGGCCGAGAACAACTCTGAGGTACATTTTTATAAACAAAGTAGAGCCACTGCTGAGAGGGGGGTGTCAGAGACTGAAAATAGTTCATGCCTTAAACATTGATATAAAGTTTTGATCAAAGAAGCTTCCCTGAAGATACCTGACTGGGACTTTGGACTGAGCTAAACTACTGAGATTAGATAAAGGGAAAAGCTTATTGTTCAATCATCTCAGTCTGAGGGAGAGGAATCCGTCCTCAGAGCCTGGGGCCACCAGCTGGACTGAGAATCATTTCTGGCTGAGTTTGGGGTGGGGGGGCAAAGCACAGCTCACAGAAGCCACGTTTACACAGCCCTCCCCCAGCTGAAGGGGGAAGGACGATGGCGTAACCTCTGATCAGAGGCAATACACACGCATCCTCCAAATACACAAACTGGCCCAGCTGTGAAGCCCCCCCAACCCCACAAGCCACATCCACGGGGAGTCACAATCTATCACAGACCCCCCAAAGTGCTCCCCAGATGCCTTGCACCACAGGACTGCACGTGATGCAGGCAGAGTCTGCTGCTGGAGGCTGCCCCCTCCCCTGCGGGGGACATGCCTGGGCATTTCCACCTGGCCTGAGTGTATATTAACCCATGGCACTCTGTGCTTTTGGGGGGACTTCCACCACCGAGACTACCCAAAGAGGACATCAGGACACCAGCGGGACCCACAGAGTGGTGATACTTCTTTGTCCCTGTCCCTCTCTGTCCCCCCCATTTTCCTCTCTACTCTCCCTTTTCTCCCTTCTTCTCTCTCTCTTTCTCTCATATTTACTATCAAATAAAACCCATACTATTGATTGGCATATGGTCTCGCTTGTACCTTAATTTGGGCAGAGGTATCTCTAAAGAACTTTAATAATTAGATCATAACAGGGGGCTCCAAAGAAGGGGCTGGACCTGGGGGGGAATTGAATCACCACTTGTCCTCCTAATTGGTGCTTTTAATCAATTATGCTAATTTCCTAAAAGCTATAAATATGTCCTCACCCCTGGAGGGGTGAGCTTTTATGGACACCTTTCCATAATTGCTCCTGAAGACCTTAAAAATAAAGGTCCCCTTTTATATTACCTCCTTGCTAAAATGATCTCGAGTTTCTTTTCCAGGTTGGGGGAGAAGGCAACATTACCATAGAGGAGCAAGGCATGCTGGGGGTGGTTCACTGGTCACCATGACTGAGAAGTAGGTTTCTTATCTCTGAGTCATCTTGCCCTCAGGCTTTTCTCCAAGGGAGTGCAGAGGGCTCCCAAGCCAAGAGCTCACAGCCCTCCACATCTCCCCCTTCTTTTCTTACTAAGAACACTTCCCCAACGGCCTTTTTAAAGCAGCGTAATAAACATGAGAACATAAGCAATACAATAAGAATTACAGTGAAAATCCAAAAGGCACCTTTAACTAAAGAAAGCGCCCACTCTTGGAGTCCCCATTGTCTCGGAAAGTTGTTGAGACCATCTGTGATTCTTTCTTCGGTCTTGATTTAGGGGACTTGATCTTTTAGCACCTGGATGTTCTTTGAGATGGGGTCACTACGTGATGTTAAATCAAAAAAACAAATGCCTTCAAAATCTTGACAACCATGTCCATGGGCTAGGAGCAGGAAGTCAATGGCTGCTCAGTTTTGTAGTGTCACGTGTCTGGTGATTTCTTCATCTCGGAGGAGATCGCTAAGGGCGGCACATGTTGCATTGGCCTGCCTGCTCCATTTTCCCCTTTATTTAAAAGTGAATACTGTTGGGGGGTGTAGAGAGTTTGGGATATTCTAGCTGGGGATAAGTGAGGGCTGGGGAGGAGAGGGAGGAAAGGGAACAGGAAGGTAGGTATATGGGTAAGTGGAGTTCTGGGGATAACTAGAAAATTATTTGTTACTTATAACAGCGTTGGCCAGGTCTATGTCTGGCCTGTAGTTTGCATATTCTTAAGTGGAGTCTTTCTTGCAGCTGTGTGACCTGGTGACGGGACAGTGGATTTTACTTGGCAGTGGACACTTCCTCCATCGCCAGGCTGAGCATCTCTGGTTATCTGGACCTGATGTGTCAGACTGGGATATTTTGGTTATTATTTGTGGAGGCAGTGTCTGCAGGGCCTAAGTATGGTTTGATATTTTTTCCTGGGAACCATTTGGGGCCAGATGGTAGTGAAACATAGGCATATCCTCTCCCCCAGGTAATCATCTGGAAAGGTCCAGAAATCTGATGTGTTTCTGGGTCTTTGACTAGCACTGGCGGTTTCTCAGTGAGCTTAGCACGGGCCGAATTCATAAAGTGTCAGAGTATGGGGGGTCAGGCTCTGATGATGTACAATTTAGGAAATTAATAGCATAGAGGGCTTTACAGAGTCTCTCAATGGGGGGGCATAATCTCTGCTTCTCTCTGTTGTTGATTGAGGACTCTTTTGAGGATCTGGTGAGTCCTTTCTATGACAGACTGTCCTGTGGGATTGGCGAGTATGCCCCTCGTGTGTCTTATTTCCCCCTGATCGAAGAAATCTTTTAATATGCAGGAGGTATAGGCAGGGCCACTATCTGTTTTTATTTGTTCAGGGACTCCCAGGGTGGCAAATGCAAGGAGAAGATGCTTGATGGTGTGGGTGGCATTCTCTCCTGCGTGGGCTGATGCAAACACAGCCCCAGAAAACATTTCAACCGACACGTGCACATACTTTTGTTGCCTTTTCCCCCAACCTGGAAAAGAAACTCGAGATCATTTTAGCAAGGAGGTAATATAAAAGGGGACCTTTATTTTTAAGGTCTTCAGGAGCAGTTATGGAAAGGTGTCCATAAAACCTCACCCCTCCAGGGGTGAGGACATATTTATAGCTTTTAGGAAATTAGCATAATTGATTAAAAGCACCAATTAGGAGGACAAGTGGTGATTCAATTCCCCCCCAGGTCCAACCCCTTCTTTGGAGCCCCCCTCTCAGCACTGGCTCTACTTTGTTTATAAAAATGTACCTCAGAGTTGTTCTCGGCCTTGGTTCCCAGGAAGAACCGAGATAGGACAGGGCCTTGTACCCCCTGGGGCTTGGAGCTCTGGAATTTGTTTTGTCTTTCTGCTTAGGGAAAGGCCATGGAAAAGTGCTGGAAAAACTAGCTACTAATATAATAGGCAACAGAGCTACAAATATATGTGCAAAGAGTACAGAGAACATATAAAAGGATAAAAGGCAGAAACCAAACGGCATCATTCCCCCCTTTCTCTGGAGACTAACAAGACTCCGTCTTGTCTAGTCTCTACTCTGCATTTAACCATACCACTGGTTTATACAACTGGCCATCCCACTAGTTGTTACACAGATGCCAATTATAACTACAGCTACTAAGAACATTTCTTTCTTCCCGGTTCAGTTTGGTAACCTTGAAGTGAGTGTACCGAAGATATGCAAGGTTAAGTAAGCTCTTTTGAGAGTTACTTGGTGTAGAATTTGAGTTTGCTTTCAAATTTTCGCCAAATTTGTAAAAATATTTTTTTCACTCTAATCTGCATAAGAACAACAACCAGTGTTAATGATTTTGTGGCTAGTAGGAAATTAAGAGCCATTTAGTTTTGTCAGTAGCCCTTAATATTATTAAATATTACATTTGGAATCACAGCCCCGTGGGCACAGGCCCAATCTTTATCTTGGGGAAAACTTACCAGGCCAGATTCTCATATCCAATACCACTTTGACAAGTTGTTCTTATGAAGAGCTTTTGGATACATTTTGGACTAGACCTACATGCAAATTTTAGGACCAAATGTGTATCACAGTTGCCAACTGTACAGATAAGAGGTACAAAAGAACAGTTTAAATCACATCATCCTAATATGTATCAGTCTCTGTTTTCTGGTTGTCTCAGGAGCAGATGTCTTCTTAACTCTGGAGCAGTGAATTCAAGGCTCTCTGCCAGCACCTTTGGATTTGGTGAGGGTAGTCAGGACTTGGAATGACCCTTTCCACTCATCTTGTAAGGTTACTGTCCTTCCATTCAACATAGACTCAGTCTCCAGATTGAAACAGATGGGCAGGTATGTCGGGATAACATGATGAATCTCTGGAGCTTCTGCAAAGTGGAACTTAAACGCTGTTAAATACTTCTGCAAGTCAATTTTCCCTTCATATGAATTTCTCCCGTAATAGACACAATTTGATACAGCCTGCCATGCGCTATTTCATAAAGACTCATGTCGTCTTTTTGCCTTGGTTGCATGCAGATTCTCAGCGAGGCTATAGGCAAGACTTGAACCCATGTCTTGGATGTTTATGACAGATTTTACTAATCTCTGTTTTGAGAGTTCTATTCACACATTCAGCCTTACCACTTATCTGGGATATGTAGGGAATTTACAGATTTCAAACAATTCTTAACATTTGACTAACTTCCCGATCACTGGGGGACCAACCTTAAAGGAATCCCAAACCTTTGGAATTATATGACTGAGTAAAACTCTTATCACCTCCTTTGCTGTGTTAGTGCAACAGGGGTAAGCCTTAGACTGTCTGCTAAAGGTGTCAACTAACACCAGTACATACCTGTTTTTTTCTTTGCCTGGTAACTCAGCAGGATCTATTTGTCAATAATCTCCAGGAAAATCTCTTGTTTCTGTTAATTCTAGCACAACTCTTTTGCCGATGTTTGGGTTGTTTTTGGTGTTATAGTCCATTCACTTTCTTTGATTTTAGCTCTCATGCCAGAAAACTGATGCTCCTTTCGGTCACACTTTGGGGCAAACCTTGACAAATCAATTTCCTTCTGTGGCGCTACTATTAGGATGTTTTTTCTGCAGCTCCATTTACTATTTCATCAGCAAAACAATTCTTTAATTCGAGAGTTGTTTTCCCATTTTGATGAGTTTTGCAATGCATAAATGCTGCTTCTCTACATTCCCAAATATTCTGTAGCAGTGCATGGGTGTGTTCAGTGTGTACAATTCCATTACCTTGAATAGTTGCCAGTCTTCCTTCCTTCCAGATGACTGCGCTCAGTTCTACATTTTTCATTGATGTAATCAATTCAGGTTTTTGTGGTGATACATTTGATGGCAAGGCTTTTCTCTTGGTTACCTGGTTCGTGGTTGTCACTGCATAACCTGTCTTTTGTTTGCCATCTCGCATGACGCTGCTCTCATCTGCATACAGCTCCCAGTCTGGCACATCCTTCAGGTCTGGTCTGCTGGAATAGGCTTCTTCCATGGTCTGCAAACAGTCAGACTCAGATACATTATCAGTTAGTGTTGGGAACAGAGACATACTAGGATTGACAGCAAACATTTTCAGTAGCATGGCATAGGGTACATGTCCTCCATGTTCACAGAACAAACTTACAATAGGTTGCATGCAACTGTTGGATGTATCAGTTTTTAGCTGCTGGTTGGATGCAGCAATTTTCAGTTGCTGACTGCCCTACTTCTCCAGTTTCAGGATTCTTTTACATAATAGCAAAGAGTCCTTGGTCTTTCTTACTCTCAGGGATGCAGGAGAGGGTCTTTTTAAATTTAATTCAGTAAACCATCCTAAACTATCTGTTATTTTCTTCTTTTTGCAAAATTCTGATGGATCTTTCTCAGGAGAGTTTGGCAAATAGAGAAACTGATAAATCACCCAGTGTTTTTCCAATTCATATTTTAAAAGTTGGAAGAAAGGTCTCATTTTCTTAGCCCTTTGGCACTAACAGCTCTTATAGTATCTTGGCTCAATCTCCATTCTAAGATATTTGTTAACACAGGACTCAGCTTACTTATAGCATGGTGTAAGGGAGCCTAAAAACGGCTTCTTGTTCTTTGGACCCGGTGTTTCCCTTCTGAGTGCCCACCAGCACAAAGAGTGTTCGCTGGCCGCCGCACGGCGGGGGACGGGTGAGCCCTGCGGGCACTCCGATCCAGGGACACCCCCGGCTCGCCCGCACTTGGCCCGTGCTGCTGCTCACAGCAGCTCTCAGGTCTCTCTAAAACAAACTCGTTACTGTGGAAACTGCGATAGGGTCTTTCCTGCCCATAGATTTCACACTCCCGGCCCGCTCCGGGCCGGTGCGGGTAGGGCCCAGGGCCAGCAGACTAGGTGGGCCGCGGCCGCGCAGCGGCGGCCCCCACTCTGCCGGAGCAGGGCCAAAGCGGCGCAGCGGCGGCCCCAGTCCCGGTTCGCTTCCCAGGACCGCTCCCCCGCCCCATCCCCCGGCCGTTACCAGGGCAATGGCAGGAGTCACCTCCGCCCCTTTCAGGGCGGCTGGTCCCCCGCTTCTATCATGGGGGCATGGTCGCCCTGCTCACGGAGCCGTCCCGGGAGTCTGGGAGCTTCCCTTGCCTTAAAGTCTTGGAAAAAACATTCTACAGATGGAAGACAGGAAGTGGGGGCTTCTCCCCCCACCCTTACAATGGTGCGAAACGAGCTTTCTCTGCCGCTCCACAAAACTTGTAGGAAGTGAGGATCTCTCCTTTGCCCCCCACCAAGGAGCAGACTGGACATCCAGCCTCTCCACAAACCTGTAGGAAGCAGGGATATCTCTCCCTCACCTCCCACCGAGGAGCAGGCTAGACATCCAGCCTCTCCACAAACCTGTAGGCAGTGGGGGCCCATCCCCCGCCTCCTACCAAGAAGCAGACCAGGTCTCCCCCGGCCACTCCATGCCCAGATGTTTCCAGGCCAGCTTTCAATTCAAAACCCGTGCGTTTTAAACACGAAATAAACTTTTGCACTGTAATTTGCTTTTCTCCACCAGTGAACTATCTTAGCCGAGATCACACTTGGACACTCTGCCTCCTCCCCCCAGCCAATCTCTGGGGCAGGTTGGAAAAGTGGCAATAGATAAAACTTGGAGAAATTATTTCAAAAGCAAATTTTCTCACCACCACAGCGGGTTGTCCTGGGATTGCCAGAAATTACTGACTTTAAACAGATACACAATACATAAACAATACACACACATACAAAATAGACACTACACAATGAAAAGAACCATCTTTATATTACCACCCGTGGGATCTTGGAACCATGGTGTCTTGACCTCAGGCCCATGGCAGGGAATTCTTTAGATTGCTGTCAGAAAGGAATTCCGTGCAGGATGTTTTCGGTCCAGAGGAAGGGTACCAGGTTCTTGTGTCCCATCTGGGTGTGCCAAAATAACTGTTGCCTTCTCCCCCAACCTGGAAAAGAAACTCGAGATCATTTTAGCAAGGAGGTAATATAAAAGGGGACCTTTATTTTTAAGGTCTTCAGGAGCAGTTATGGAAAGGTGTCCATAAAACCTCACCCCTCCAGGGGTGAGGACATATTTATAGCTTTTAGGAAATTAGCATAATTGATTAAAAGCACCAATTAGGAGGACAAGTGGTGATTCAATTCCCCCCCAGGTCCAACCCCTTCTTTGGAGCCCCCCTCTCAGCACTGGCTCTACTTTGTTTATAAAAATGTACCTCAGAGTTGTTCTCGGCCTTGGTTCCCAGGAAGAACCGAGATAGGACAGGGCCTTGTACCCCCTGGGGCTTGGAGCTCTGGAATTTGTTTTGTCTTTCTGCTTAGGGAAAGGCCATGGAAAAGTGCTGGAAAAACTAGCTACTAATATAATAGGCAACAGAGCTACAAATATATGTGCAAAGAGTACAGAGAACATATAAAAGGATAAAAGGCAGAAACCAAACGGCATCATTCCCCCCTTTCTCTGGAGACTAACAAGACTCCGTCTTGTCTAGTCTCTACTCTGCATTTAACCATACCACTGGTTTATACAACTGGCCATCCCACTAGTTGTTACACAGATGCCAATTATAACTACAGCTACTAAGAACATTTCTTTCTTCCCGGTTCAGTTTGGTAACCTTGAAGTGAGTGTACCGAAGATATGCAAGGTTAAGTAAGCTCTTTTGAGAGTTACTTGGTGTAGAATTTGAGTTTGCTTTCAAATTTTCGCCAAATTTGTAAAAATATTTTTTTCACTCTAATCTGCATAAGAACAACAACCAGTGTTAATGATTTTGTGGCTAGTAGGAAATTAAGAGCCATTTAGTTTTGTCAGTAGCCCTTAATATTATTAAATATTACATTTGGAATCACAGCCCCGTGGGCACAGGCCCAATCTTTATCTTGGGGAAAACTTACCAGGCCAGATTCTCATATCCAATACCACTTTGACAAGTTGTTCTTATGAAGAGCTTTTGGATACATTTTGGACTAGACCTACATGCAAATTTTAGGACCAAATGTGTATCACAGTTGCCAACTGTACAGATAAGAGGTACAAAAGAACAGTTTAAATCACATCATCCTAATATGTATCAGTCTCTGTTTTCTGGTTGTCTCAGGAGCAGATGTCTTCTTAACTCTGGAGCAGTGAATTCAAGGCTCTCTGCCAGCACCTTTGGATTTGGTGAGGGTAGTCAGGACTTGGAATGACCCTTTCCACTCATCTTGTAAGGTTACTGTCCTTCCATTCAACATAGACTCAGTCTCCAGATTGAAACAGATGGGCAGGTATGTCGGGATAACATGATGAATCTCTGGAGCTTCTGCAAAGTGGAACTTAAACGCTGTTAAATACTTCTGCAAGTCAATTTTCCCTTCATATGAATTTCTCCCGTAATAGACACAATTTGATACAGCCTGCCATGCGCTATTTCATAAAGACTCATGTCGTCTTTTTGCCTTGGTTGCATGCAGATTCTCAGCGAGGCTATAGGCAAGACTTGAACCCATGTCTTGGATGTTTATGACAGATTTTACTAATCTCTGTTTTGAGAGTTCTATTCACACATTCAGCCTTACCACTTATCTGGGATATGTAGGGAATTTACAGATTTCAAACAATTCTTAACATTTGACTAACTTCCCGATCACTGGGGGACCAACCTTAAAGGAATCCCAAACCTTTGGAATTATATGACTGAGTAAAACTCTTATCACCTCCTTTGCTGTGTTAGTGCAACAGGGGTAAGCCTTAGACTGTCTGCTAAAGGTGTCAACTAACACCAGTACATACCTGTTTTTTTCTTTGCCTGGTAACTCAGCAGGATCTATTTGTCAATAATCTCCAGGAAAATCTCTTGTTTCTGTTAATTCTAGCACAACTCTTTTGCCGATGTTTGGGTTGTTTTTGGTGTTATAGTCCATTCACTTTCTTTGATTTTAGCTCTCATGCCAGAAAACTGATGCTCCTTTCGGTCACACTTTGGGGCAAACCTTGACAAATCAATTTCCTTCTGTGGCGCTACTATTAGGATGTTTTTTCTGCAGCTCCATTTACTATTTCATCAGCAAAACAATTCTTTAATTCGAGAGTTGTTTTCCCATTTTGATGAGTTTTGCAATGCATAAATGCTGCTTCTCTACATTCCCAAATATTCTGTAGCAGTGCATGGGTGTGTTCAGTGTGTACAATTCCATTACCTTGAATAGTTGCCAGTCTTCCTTCCTTCCAGATGACTGCGCTCAGTTCTACATTTTTCATTGATGTAATCAATTCAGGTTTTTGTGGTGATACATTTGATGGCAAGGCTTTTCTCTTGGTTACCTGGTTCGTGGTTGTCACTGCATAACCTGTCTTTTGTTTGCCATCTCGCATGACGCTGCTCTCATCTGCATACAGCTCCCAGTCTGGCACATCCTTCAGGTCTGGTCTGCTGGAATAGGCTTCTTCCATGGTCTGCAAACAGTCAGACTCAGATACATTATCAGTTAGTGTTGGGAACAGAGACATACTAGGATTGACAGCAAACATTTTCAGTAGCATGGCATAGGGTACATGTCCTCCATGTTCACAGAACAAACTTACAATAGGTTGCATGCAACTGTTGGATGTATCAGTTTTTAGCTGCTGGTTGGATGCAGCAATTTTCAGTTGCTGACTGCCCTACTTCTCCAGTTTCAGGATTCTTTTACATAATAGCAAAGAGTCCTTGGTCTTTCTTACTCTCAGGGATGCAGGAGAGGGTCTTTTTAAATTTAATTCAGTAAACCATCCTAAACTATCTGTTATTTTCTTCTTTTTGCAAAATTCTGATGGATCTTTCTCAGGAGAGTTTGGCAAATAGAGAAACTGATAAATCACCCAGTGTTTTTCCAATTCATATTTTAAAAGTTGGAAGAAAGGTCTCATTTTCTTAGCCCTTTGGCACTAACAGCTCTTATAGTATCTTGGCTCAATCTCCATTCTAAGATATTTGTTAACACAGGACTCAGCTTACTTATAGCATGGTGTAAGGGAGCCTAAAAATGGCTTCTTGTTCTTTGGACCCGGTGTTTCCCTTCTGAGTGCCCACCAGCACAAAGAGTGTTCGCTGGCCGCCGCACGGCGGGGGACGGGTGAGCCCTGCGGGCACTCCCATCCAGGGACACCCCCGGCTCGCCCACACTTGGCCTGTGCTGCTGCTCACAGCAGCTCTCAGGTCTCTCTAAAACAAACTCGTTACTGTGGAAACTGCGATAGGGTCTTTCCTGCCCATAGATTTCACACTCCTGTCCCGCTCCGGGCCGGGGCGGGTAGGGCCCAGGGCCAGCAGACTAGGTGGGCCACGGCCGCGCAGCGGCGGCCCCCACTCTGCCGGAGCAGGGCCAAAGCGGCGCAGCGGCGGCCCCAGTCCCGGTTCGCTTCCCAGGACCGCTCCCCCGCCCCATCCCCCGGCCGTTACCAGGGCAATGGCAGGAGTCACCTCCGCCCCTTTCAGGGCGGCTGGTCCCCCGCTTCTATCATGGGGGCATGGTCGCCCTGCTCACGGAGCCGTCCCGGGAGTCTGGGAGCTTCCCTTGCCTTAAAGTCTTGGAAAAAACATTCTACAGATGGAAGACAGGAAGTGGGGGCTTCTCCCCCCACCCTTACAATGGTGCGAAACGAGCTTTCTCTGCCGCTCCACAAAACTTGTAGGAAGTGAGGATCTCTCCTTTGCCCCCCACCAAGGAGCAGACTGGACATCCAGCCTCTCCACAAACCTGTAGGAAGCAGGGATATCTCTCCCTCACCTCCCACCGAGGAGCAGGCTAGACATCCAGCCTCTCCACAAACCTGTAGGCAGTGGGGGCCCATCCCCCGCCTCCTACCAAGAAGCAGACCAGGTCTCCCCCGGCCACTCCATGCCCAGATGTTTCCAGGCCAGCTTTCAATTCAAAACCCGTGCGTTTTAAACACGAAATAAACTTTTGCACTGTAATTTGCTTTTCTCCACCAGTGAACTATCTTAGCCGAGATCACACTTGGACACTCTGCCTCCTCCCCCCAGCCAATCTCTGGGGCAGGTTGGAAAAGTGGCAATAGATAAAACTTGGAGAAATTATTTCAAAAGCAAATTTTCTCACCACCACAGCGGGTTGTCCTGGGATTGCCAGAAATTACTGACTTTAAACAGATACACAATACATAAACAATACACACACATACAAAATAGACACTACACAATGAAAAGAACCATCTTTATATTACCACCCGTGGGATCTTGGAACCATGGTGTCTTGACCTCAGGCCCATGGCAGGGAATTCTTTAGATTGCTGTCAGAAAGGAATTCCGTGCAGGATGTTTTCGGTCCAGAGGAAGGGTACCAGGTTCTTGTGTCCCATCTGGGTGTGCCAAAATAACTGTTGCCTTCTCCCCCAACCTGGAAAAGAAACTCGAGATCATTTTAGCAAGGAGGTAATATAAAAGGGGATCTTTATTTTTAAGGTCTTCAGGAGCAATTATGGAAAGGTGTCCATAAAACCTCACCCCTCCAGGGGTGAGGACATATTTATAGCTTTTAGGAAATTAGCATAATTGATTAAAAGCACCAATTAGGAGGACAAGTGGTGATTCAATTCCCCCCCAGGTCCAACCCCTTCTTTGGAGCCCCCCTCTCAGCACTGGCTCTACTTTGTTTATAAAAATGTACCTCAGAGTTGTTCTCGGCCTTGGTTCCCAGGAAGAACCGAGATAGGACAGGGCCTTGTACCCCCTGGGGCTTGGAGCTCTGGAATTTGTTTTGTCTTTCTGCTTAGGGAAAGGCCATGGAAAAGTGCTGGAAAAACTAGCTACTAATATAATAGGCAACAGAGCTACAAATATATGTACAAAGAGTACAGAGAACATATAAAGGAAAAAAAGGCAGAAACCAAATGGCGTCACTTGAGCATGCAATATATATATACATATATATATATATATATAAACTGCCTTTATCTCGCCTCACTTTGGGCACCAAAAGAGACTGTCGTGGGTGTTACGAATGGATGTGGGAGTTTAGATTAGTCCTTGCCTTTTGCCCAGGCCTCTGGCAGCAGGTAGTAACCTAATTGAGGTAACAAGCACCCCAAAACTTGCTTCTCGTAAGTTCTTTTAATGATGACTGATTCTGTCTATTATAGAATGAATCATTTATTAATAGACGGGGAAACTAACAGACATAAGACTTAAAGTAAACCAATACCAGACAGGAATAAAACAAAAAGAAAGACTACTAGTAGATTTCACACAGTGCACGATAAGGTACCTTTTTCACTTACAGCTAGCGAAGAAATAGTATAAGCTTCGGATTCAATGTATCTTACCCTCCAATGGTTGGTGCAGCATATAGAGATCCTTTCCCTCAATCTCCAGAGAAGTAACCATGAAACCTGTGTCCAGATCTTGAGGAGAAGGCTCAAACACTTTCAGGGTGTAAGAGACTTCTGCCCCAGTGCTAACTAGTCTATCTTTTATAGTCATAAAACCATGGCTCTCAAGTCAGTAATTTTTCCTCTGTCTCTCCTCCCATCAGCTCTCCAGACTAAGATGTAAACTCTCAGCTGAGGCTTAAGCCCCCCTAGCGCCAGAGATGACCCCTTCTGGGCCTTTGTATCCTTGGGTTATCTCTTCATGCACCAGTTGTCTGTGACACACAGGAGGAGGAGGTGATGGGGTAGACATCCTGCCACAGTGGGTTGAGCCTGGCTGGGTGCCAGGTGCCCGCTCAGTTGCTCTTTCACTCCCTTCCCAATGGGACAGGGGAGAGAATAATATGGAGAAAGACTAGCAGGGTGAGATAAGGCCGTTTTATTAGAGCAGAAAGAAGAAAACAAGCAGATATCTGTGTGCGCAAGAGCTAAAAAAAAAAAAAAAAAGTCTCTATTTCCCATCAGCAGCGATGTTCGGACACTTCCTGGGAAGCAGGGCTTCAGCACACGTAATGGTTCCTCCGGAAGGCAAACATGGAAGACGAACGAATGCCTCCTCTCCTCCTCTCTTCCTTCCCTTATATGTCTGAGCTGATATCATATGGTATGGAATATCCCTTCGGCTGATTGGGGTCAGCTGGCCTGCTTGTGTCCCCTCCCAGGATCTTGCCCACCCCCATCCCTTTTGATGGAGGAAGGAATGTCAGAGGGACAGCACTGCTTGGCAGTAGCCAAAACACTGGTCTGTTATCTACACCAGTTACTAATGCAAAGCACAGCACTGTAAGGGTTGTGAGCTTTACCCCAGTCAGGCCCAATACATTCCTGCATCCAGGAGAGAGCAAAGGTTGGCCTTACCCTTCCTTTTGCCATTAATATATTTGTAGAAACATCTTTTATTATCCTTCTCAAGAGTTGCCAAATTAAGTTCAATCTGATTTTGACCGCCCTCATGTTTTTCCTGCATGCCCTAGCAACCCCCTTAAATACTTCCTGAGAGACCTGACCCTCCTTCTGAAGATGATACATCATCTTTTTATTCCAAAATTCTTTTGAAACCTCGTTGCCCAACCAGGCTGGACGTTTGCCTCATCGGCTCATCTTTCAGCACACAGGGATTGTCTGCTCCTGTGCCCTCAAGATCTCTGTTTTGAAGCATGCCCACCTTTCCTGGACTCCCTTGTTTTTAAGGGCTGCTTCCCAAGGATCTCTCTGAATAAGTCTCCTAAATAGGCCAAAGTCTGCCCTCTCAAAGTCCAAAGTGAAGTCTTATTGAAATTCCTCCTCATTTGGCCAAATATCAAGAACTCTATAATTTCATGATCACTATGCCCCAAACAGCCTTCAACCACCACATCTCCCACCAGCCCATCTCTATTTGCAAATAACAGGTCTAACATAGTCCCTCCCCTGGTGGGCTCACTCACCAACTGCGGCAAAAAGTTGTCCTCCACACACTGTAAGAACCTCTTGGACTGCCTCTTTTCTGCTGTATTAAGCTCCCAGCAGATGTCTCATAGGTTAAAGTCACCCACTAGAACAAGGGCTGGTGATCCTGCAACATTCTCTCAGCTGCTCATTGTATAAGTCATCCACCTCTTCTTCCTGGTTGGGTGGACGATAACAGACCCGCAGAAGGGTGTTAGCCTTGTTGACATTTCCCTTAATTCTCACCCATAGGCATTTGACCTCATCATCATTAGTTTCAATACCCATGGTATCAAAAGCCTCCATAATATAAAGGGCCACCCCTCCACCTCTTCTCCCTTTCCTGTCTCTTCTGAAGAGCTTGTAGCCATCCAGTGCAGTGCTCCAGCTATGTGAGTCATCCCATCACATTTCTGTGATGGCAACTACATCATAGCTCTGCTGTTGTACCATGGCTTCCAGGTCTTCCTGTTTGTTACCCATGCTGCATGCATTAGTATACATGCACCTCAGCTGGGCTGCTGATTTTACCCTTAACTCAGGCTTGCCACCCTTGGGCCTGCCTCCAGAGAGTCCAGCTACATCTCCTTCCCCCTTCAAACTTAGTTTAAAGCCCTCTCATTGAGCTCCACCAGTTCATGAGCTAAAATCCTTCTGCCCTTAACAGAGAGATGGAGCCCATCCAGTTCCAGCAGGCCAGGTGCTGTAAAAGTTGCCCTATGATCAAAGAACCCAAAATTTCTCTGATGACACCAAGCCCTGAGCCACTTGTTAATAATGTGGGCTCTCCTATTCCTTTCATCGTTTTTCTCCTCCACCAAAGGGACTGAGCAGAACAGTACCTGTGCTCCTGCCTTACCAACCATTTGATCCAGTGCCCTAAAGTCCCTTTTAATTGCCCTGACACTCCTCTTTTCAATCTCATCACTGTCAGCCTGGGGTATCAGCAGAGGGTAATAATCAGAGGGTTGAATCAGCCCAGGGAGTGTTCCAGTAATATCCCATTCCCGGGCTCCAGGGAGGCAGCAGACCTCCCTGTGGGATGGGTCCTGTTGACATATGGGGCCCTCTGTTCCCCTCAGAAGGGAGTCACCCACTACGACTACCCTTCTTTTCTTTTTCATTTTAAAGGTGGTGATCCTTCTGACAGATGGAGCATAACTGAAAGGTTCACTGGGCAGATAATTTTCTTCTACACCATCTGGCTAATCTTCTAGATCCAGGGCCTCACACCTATTCTGAAGTGGCACCTGAGTAGGTGATGGGGGTCAGAAGGATTTTTTATTTCCTCTCCGAGTAGGGACCCATTCCCACTCCCCTTCATTCGCCAGGTGTCCTCCTACCACCTGATGGTGGGAGGCATGGGAGTCCTCTGACTCCTGGTGGGCCTCCCTCAAGGATGGAAGGGCAGAACTCCAACAATCTCTTTCCCTTTCACTTTCCCTAAAACTCCTTAGTCTTTCAACTTCCTCCCGAAGCTCACCCACCAGCGAAAGGAGATCATTCACCTGCTCACACCACAGGCAGGCTTCTTCTGCAATGTCCCCTGGTACCGCTGATAAACTCAAACACTCCGCACAGGAAAAGGTCTGGACAGACACATCATTTGTGGAGGGTTCTATTTGGTTACATACACTTTTACTAAGTGCAGTTTTTGATCGTGTAAAAACCATTACTAACTAAACAAAAAGAAAAAACCCAACCAACCAACCAACAACACAACAAACAACAAACTAAAAACCCCCACTTCCAGAAGGAAACCTGCAACCCTGCCTGCTTGCCCGTCCTGCGCAAACTGCCATGCCACGCCCTCAGAGACATGCCACGCCCCTGTTTGCCTGCTCCTGTTCGCTGTGCTCCCAGTCGCCACACTCCCTAGAGGCCTCTTTTAATCACCCCGCCACTCACTGGAAGGAAAGCCCCGCCCTGCATCTGCGTGGCTAATGAGAACAAGGAACCCACCTGCTCAGGGCTCTTTTACTCAAGCTGCCACTCGCTGCTCCTTCAGATTTGCGCACAGGCCAGATAAGACTGTTGAAGGGTGAGTGGGTTTTGCTGACCACCCCTTGGCTCTCCAGATCACGGAGATCATCTTGTGGATGGGAATCACAGCATCTCGAGTTGTCCTGTACTGCCGGCAGTGTACTGTCAAAGTGGCAATTGGTACTCATTGCTCTTCCCCCTTCAGAAGTCCTACTGCAGATGGATTCTCTGATAGTCCAGGCAAGGTGTTCAATTGCTTAACACCCTCTGCCTCCACAGAAGCTATCCCAAAAGCCCACCTGAGTCCCTTTGGGTCTTTGAAATTCACAATTCAGAGGAAGTCTATACCAAAAATGTATGGGGCCTCTGGGCCAGTCACAGTGGGATGTTTCTTCCACTCATTTCCAGTCAGGCTCATCTCACCTTTCACCAAAGTCAAATCCTGCGATCCCCCTGTCATGCTAGCAATAGAAACAGATTCTGCCCTCACATGTTTTGATGGGAATAATGTGCACTGCGCACCAGTGTCGACCAAAGCCTCCTATTTTTGTGGTTCTGATGTGCCAGGGCAATGAATCCACACAGTCCAAAAGATTCTGTTTTCCCTAGTCTCTACCTGGCTAGAGGCAGGGCCTCTCTAAGCCTTGTATCCCTGGGCATACGTTTTAGAGGTTCTTTCAAGAGGATTGGACATATCATCATCATACCTGGCAGTTCAGCTATGGGCAACTGGAGCTGCTTCCTTTTTAGTGGAACTTCCTCTCTGAGTCTTGCCCTTCTTCAATTCACTCAACTGTGCTGCCAGAGTAGCAGTGGGTTTTCCATTCCGCCTCCTCATGTTTTCCCCACAGTCACACAGGAAGAACCACAGCTCACCTCATGGAGTGTACCCTCTCTCTCTAGCTGGGGGACGTCTGCATCTGGTAACAGAACCTCTGGTCTGTACTGATGAGATTTGGATAAGGTTCTCTTCAATCATCTTCTTGAGTTTCTGGTGATTCTCCTCCATCCTATCTTCCATTTTCTGCAGATGTGTTTCCACAGGTGAAATTCATTCACGTGTTGGGCCATGCACGGCATCTGCATATGCTCAGAGCTTCTTCGCCATAGCAAGCACGGTCTCATCCCCCTCATCTGGCTTCATCATTGCTAAAGCAGAAGCGTATTCTTGTGGCCCAAGTCATATGAGTTTTAGCCACATCACTGGTGCACATCTTACCAAGTCTGGACTCCTAATTGTTGGGTCATCTGTGAAGACAATCTCCACCACTGCCAGTTCTCTCAAACGCTGAATCCCTTGTTCTGTGGTCTTCTACGGGGTTTGCTGCATATGGAGATTGGGCACAGGTATCTTTCCCTCACACTTCTCAAGAGCCATATCCAGAGACTGAGAGGTTCAGGCCCCCTTACCATCCCTTGGTTGATAACCAGATCATATGAAAGGGATCCCAAATGTCTCACTTCGGTACTGTCCCGAATTGTAGTATCACCTGCAGCGTCCCAAAGACAGACTAACCAACTTGATATAGATTCATCAGACCGTGGAGTGCAATCCTTTCTTAGGCCACAAAGGTCCTTCATGGACAGGGACTCAATAATGATTTCTGGTTCTGAGTCCTCTGCTGACTTTGAGGGTCCTTCCCCTGCATCATCATCATCCACTGGGCGATTGGTTTTGGTTTTGTGTTTTGTTATTGTGATAGGAGCAACTGCCATTGGATTAGGCTTCTGTCCTGGTTTGAAGGACAGGTGTCTGTTAAGGAAGGCAGGAGCCTCCCTTGGAATGGGAAGCTGTAACCCCTCTCCCTCCGAATTATTATAAATTTGAAATCAAGAGGCTCTCAGGCAAAGATATGGGAATAGGAATAACAGTTCTTTACTAATATCTAAAACAAAGCTAACAAATAACAACAGCTATGGCGTTAACCAACAAACAGAACCAGAAACCCAGTGGCAGCCTGCTTGGCTTCAGGCACCTTTCCCTTTTGGTGCAGTTCCAGTCACAGCCTGCAGGGGCGCTCTGGGTGTGATGATTCCCCGGTGGCTGCAGGGGTGCTCTGGTTGTGATGATTCCCCGGTGGCTGCAGGGGGCACTCCGGCGTGAGCTCAGGTAGCACACGGCAATGGCGGCTGCCTGAGGCAGGGAGGGATGGAGGAGAGCCTTTGTTCCACAGACCCTCGGGGGGCAGCTGGTGTGGATGCCGCAGCAGGATCCCCGGACACAGGGAGCTGGGACGGTAAGAGGTCCGACGTGCAGGGGGAGCCCCGCTACAATGTAGCAAAAAACTCGGAGTGGCGAGGAGGAGCGGGGGAGAGACAGGCTGGTGGCAGGCAGCTCCCGATGGGGCAGAGAGGGAAAAGACTCACAGCAGACAGACCGGCAGCTCCGTGCTGGCTTCTCAGAGGGCCGTGGGTTCAGCAGACAGCAGCTCCGACCGTCCAACTCCGAGGGTCCCGAGCAAGAGTGCGTGACCTCCCCCCGCCCTTGCTTTTCAGTCTCCAAAATCTCGTGTTGTCAGTCCCTGCTTCCATGAGGGCAATTCTGCCCCACCCTGCCAAGGAGAAAGGCCTTACCCTTGTGCTTTGTTCTCTTAAGTACTCAGCAATTAGCTCAGTCATTTGTGTCTTAGCAACCCATGGGAGAAAAATTCCTGAGGAAAAACTAAATCCAACCTCCAACAGCTTCCTGTCTGGTTTGGCTGCAACCTGAGTGACTGGGGTGTCTGCTGATTAGTCTTCCTGCCCCTCTGCCTTTGTCTGCTGCCCTGCACTAACTAGCAGCATGTGATAAGCATATGCCAGGGCCCAGCATATTGCAGTGAGCTTTTTTCATTGGAGTTGTCATTGCACTTCTCTTTCAGATATTTCCCTGTGGAGGTCGGTGGGCGAAAGTTCCTCCCCAGGTTAGGGTGACTGAAAGGATTTGGCCCCAAGGTGCTCTGTTCCACCATGCTGATGTAACCCAGTTCTACTTCCCCCATTGGCCCCTTGACCTCTCCACCCCTTTCATACCTTATATGTTATCTACCCTAGGAAGTTCTCCCTTCCCTGTTCCCCCTATTGGCCCCCTGCCCTAACTCCACCTGGGTACTGCCCCTGTGCCTTCAGGGATACATGCTGGTCCCTGAGAGGTTCCAGGGGCTTCTTACCTTTGTTCTGGTGTTGGCTTCGGAACTCTGTTAGGAGTTATTGGATTAAACCTCACTATGGAACTACAAACAAAAACTCTTCTCAGCTCCTTGCTATTGGTGTGTCTGCTGAGCTATCTGGTGTGTGTGTTAACAACTGTACATGTATGAATGTGTGGCCACTGAACTAGTCTGGCTGGAGATGTGTTTAGGAAGTCGCAACACCCTCATCCAGCAGCCCTGGTAGACTGCTACATTTCCCTACCTCAGCTGGGTTCTGAATTTGTTCGGGGGAGGAATTCCAAACCATCAGGGCAGAAAATTCCTTCAGGGTTTGATCCATATCCTCCCATTCCCCACACCACTCAGGATTTTCCATGACTGGGTCAGGTGTCTCATCAGCCCTTTTGGACATCTCAGCCCTGATTCTAGACAAGCTGCAGACCATATAGAGGAAGCCTACCAGATAAAATACCAGGAAGGTGGTTTCTTTAACATTCAGGGAAAACTGAACATTCTCAAAAGGTGACGAACCTGATTTAAAGGGGAAGAAGGAGATGAAAGGCTGGGAAACCTCATCCCCTGCTTCTCCTCTAACAGACTGGGTGTAATTACTAATAAACTCCCAAAACAGGCCACTGAGACTAGGATGGAGACTAGGACAGAGAAACAACAGACCATACACATTTTGAACAACTCCCAGTACCTCTGTTAACCTTCTATAAATCATTATCACCGAGCACATCAATACAGCAAGCCTAATCCGCACTCCTGTTCTGTAAAAGTTACATGCCAGGGACAAAATTGGTGCTATTTCTGGACAGGCAAACAGGCCTAGGGACCAAAATGACATTATCACCTCAAACAGGCCTAGGGACCAGAGAGATATTATTACCTCAAACCACATGGTGACTAATGACTGCTTTACCCCAATACAAAGTGATTAAAATCAAAATGTAATTAGTACAGTTTTTTTCACTTTCCTGGCCAATGCACCAAATTATTTGTCCCAGTTTGAGACAAACTGGGACGAAATCCCCCGAAAGGGTGTCTCCTCTAGTAGAAGGCAGGTTTCAGCAACCCCTCCCCCCACAGGTTTGGAAAAATATTACTCAGAGGAAAGTGAAAAAAACCTGTTTATTTAACAAGCAGAGCGCTCACAAGCACAAAAAAGAATGAATAATATTAAATAATAAAACCTCTCACTGTGGAGAAAAAGCTGATAGATTCAGAGGCCTTTCTGTAGATGTGGCTCAGCTCCCTCCAGGATCTGGAGCTGGCCTCTGGGTCTTGGTGTGGGGGGGGGGCCCTAGTGATCTTCTGGTGTTTTGGACCAGAGAAAAGCTGAACAGTTCCAGAAGAAGAAGAAGAAGAAAAAAAATGAGCTAAAAAGCAAAGAAAAACCCTCTGTCTCTCTCCAGAGAAAAGAGCGAAGAGCTGGGGAAAAAACTGAGGGAGTTATGTGTGTTTTGAAAGCAGCTACCAAAAGAATTCCACCACTTCCCTCCGCTCACCAGGACTCATGTCTGGGCATAAAGCAGATGGTAGGGGATACAGCATCATACAGTCACTCCAGGACACCTGCAATGCCACCCATGGCCAGTCTTGTGATCGTCCTGGCCTTCTGCAGATCAAGCAATTGCTAGGGTTAAAGGTTTTTGCTACTTCTTCTCCTAGGACTAAAAAAACAATTCTCCCACCTCTGGCCCAAACCTAACTGACAATATAAAGGTAAGATTATTAAGAAAAACATTCTAATGGTGCAATCTGATTTCCTGATCTAATTCTCACATTGTCTTCCACACCACCTGTGACAAGTGAAGGCACAGAAACAACGTAAAGAAAACAATGACAGCCAGGATTAGCCCCCCAATGACTGGAGATCCAAAAGGAGGGATGCCCACACAAACTATTTCAGCAAACAGTCTGTGGGTAGGCACATGAGGCTTCCCCCGATGTCGACGCACTGGCTACTGCTCCAGTTCAATCCTGCGGAGTGTCAGTCGCGGCCTTCCGTCCTTCTCTTCCAGCCGAGATGTCAAAATCTCCAGGGCCTCAGAGACCTTGACCCGAGTGTGACGAGTCCTCCTGTGTTCAACTGTCTTGACGGCTGTTTCTGTGCTCAGTAATACTTGGAAAGGTCCACACCACTTTACCACCAGTGGTGCTTCTTTCCACTCTTTAACTAGGATCCAATCTCCTGGTTGGATGTTATGAACAGCAAAGTCCAAAGGCAGCGTCTGTGCCCACTGGGATTCCTGTCAAAGAGATTTCATGAGACACAGTATCCTGGCCACATACTGGTTTAAATATACATCTTCATCTCCCTGTCACATTGAAAATTAGCAGGGTAAGAATCCCAAACAATTCAAAGGGGAATAATTGAATATTCCCTAGGGTTTGACTCTTATTCTTGCCAAAGCTAATGGCAAAAGCTGTACCCATGGTATTTTAGTTTCTGTCACTAGCTTCAAAGGGTGTTTCTTTATTCCTTCATTCATCCTTTTTACTTGACCTGAATTCTCAGGGTTCCAGGAGGTATGGAGGTCCGACTGAATTCTCATAGCAGCCATATTCCCTTGAAAGATCCCCCTGTAAAATGAGTTTCCCCAGTCAAGTTCATTGCCTTCACAATCCCATATTCAGAAATCATTTGTTAACTGATCAAATAGATGCTGAAGCGGCTAGAAACTGCCAGTGGATATCTAAGCTTTCTTGCTCTGGACATCTCAGCAAAATACACTCGACATCCCTGGAAAGGACGTATAGCCCAAGGTCACTCCTTCGCCTTGCAGTTTCCTTTGTAGTCTGGCTATTAACTTTAGCAAGGCACCCCTCAATAGCTCCTTTTGCTGAAACAAAAAGACCCAAGGTAGTACATCTTGAGGAAGGTTGCTGCCAATCCTCGATAAACTCAGCGACTCCCCCCCATGGAGCTGTCCATATATCTGCAGGGTCAAAGCTCCTGGCATCCACTGTTTATTGTCTTATGTAACTCAGTTCTCCCCTCTTTCTTCTGCCCCACTACCTTCAATTATCTCCAACTACTCTGGTGGAAAAGAGCACCACCACTGCTTCCCTCCTCTCCCTGGCAACAGCTGAGTCACAGGGAGCAAAGGGAGGATTCCAGAGACCTCTGCAAGAAGTGCTGCTTTCTGAACATCTCCACTGGCCAGTTGATCACCTATTGTCTCTTCTGAGTACCTTGCCTGATGTCCCTTAACAGCTCTTATTCCTACCTCTTTTGGTAAATTCATCACCTCCAACAAGTGAGTAACTGAGCTCTCATGAGCGACATTTTTCCCTGCAAGTTAACAAACTTCTCTCCTCCCAGTTTTCCAAACGCATGTATCACCCCACACACATACTTGGCATCTATAAATATTCACTTTGTTTGATGTTTGAGAGCTGGTAGAAGGCTTTTCTGTATTTTATTCATGTCCTATTTGCAGTCCATGTCTACCCCTCCGGGTTTAGGAAGGGGGATTCAACCCTTTCTCATGTAGCATTTGCTTGGGTTTTGTTGTTAAGAGTCTTTAGATCACTAATTAGTAAATCCGAAAAATTTAGCCAAAATATAATAATTTTGAAGCTTTCTGAGGCAGAACTGGGAAGGTTAGTACATATTTGTATGATTTCAAATATGTATACATTATACCAACTGCCAGGATAAAACTGGTTGAGACAAATTGATAGCATAGGGTTAAAATATTTCTAAAATCGCAGTAGCTAAAGTAGGCCTTGGGAACTGGAGTGGGCATTGTCTTTCCTAAAATCATGTGAACCTACCCCTGTTGTTATGATCCAATTATTAAGGTTCTTTGGAAATACCTCTGTCCGAATTAAGGTACGAACGAGACCATATGCGAATCAATAGTATGGGTTTTATTTGATAGTAAATATGAGAGAAAGAGAGACAAGAAAAGAGAGAAAAGGGGGAGTAGGGAGAAAGATGGGGGGACAGAGAGGGACAGGGACAAAGAAGTATCACCACTCCGTGGGCCCCACTGGTGTCCTGATGTCCTCTTCAGCTGGTCTCGGTGGTGGAAGCCCCCTGAAAGCACAGAATGCCATGGGTTAATATACACTCAGGCCAGGTGGAAATGTCCAGGCATGTCCCCCTGGGGGAGGGGGCAGCCTCCAGCAGCAGACTCTGCTTGCATCACATGCACTCCTGTGGTGCAAGGCATCTGGGGAGCACTTTGGGGGGGTCTGTGATGGATTGTGACTCCCCTCAGCTGCCTCTCACGTGAGAGTCCCGTGGATGTGGCTTGTGGGATTGGGGGTTCCACAGCTGGGCCAGTTTGTGTACTGGAGGATGCGTGTGTATTGCCTCTGACCAGAGGTTATGCCATCGTCCTTCCCCCTTCAGCTGGGGGGTAAGACTGTGCAAACTTGGCTTCTGTGAGCTGTGCTCTGCCCCCACCCCAAACTCAGCCAGAAATGATTCTCAGTACAGCTGGTGGCTTCTACCTCTGTGGACGCATTCCTTTCCCTCAGACTGAGATGACTGAACAATAGGCTTTTCCCTTTATCTAATCTCAGCAGTTTGGCTCGCAGTCCAAAGTCCCAGTCAGGTATCCTCAGGGAGGTTTCTCTGATCAAAACTTTATATCAATGTTTGAGGCATGAACTATTTTCAGTCTCTGATACCTGTGTACCCACCTGTATAGTAGATAATGAAGTTAAATACGATGATTGCTAAGTAAATATAAGTTAAAATAATTATTTGATCGCAACAAGAATCACAAGAAAGGAACAACAATCATGAGAAATGTTGTGGGGAGAGGGCTTAAACTCATGCTTGGGTGAAAACAATATACACAACAGAACAATATCAAGTTAATGATTAACATATGATTATACAACAGTTATGTAAGGAAAGAGTATAAAATGTATCCATCTTGAATCCATGTCGGAGTCAGATTTGGGTTCCTCTATACCCCCGATTCCCAGAGTTCTTCAAATAAAAGCACCTGCATTATGTGTTTCTATGCTAACATTTTGGCGACCCCAGCTGGGACCCTGTGAGCGCTGCCGAGGACCCTGCGACCAGATCACGCTCCGGCTGGCACCGAGGGATTCTCGGGGAGCCCATCGGCGCCGCGACCCTCCGCCGCTCACAACGTCCCCTGGAGAGGTACGGTGCTTTTACTTCTGATCTGGGTGCCTGCCAATAAGACGCAGCGAAAGCTACACTTGGTTGGGCTAAGGAATTCCTGGTAAATGCCTAGGCGCCGTCCGTAAGACAATTGCAAAAGCGTTGCAGGGTCGGCAGTGGAGACTTTGGTAGCGGTAGCATGGAGAAGCTTAAAGGGATTTTGGGTGGCAATGCCCCCAAACCACATACTTCTCCTCTAGGGTGCTTATTAGCACATTGGAAACAAGGTAATTTTGACCAAGGATTACGCAAGGATAAGCTGATTGATTATTGTAACACTCAGTGGCTGAAATATGTTTTGCAGAACGGGAAACGGTGGCCTGAAAATGGGTCTTTGCAATCTGACTTGATTTCTCAATTGTTGGCGTTTTGTAAGCATGAGGGAAAATTAGATAAAGTTCCGTATGTTGATTTATTTTTCTATTTACGGGATAAACCAGAGTGGCTGACTGAGGGTGGCTTAATGATTACTATGATACCTAACAACAATAAGTGTGTGGCCTGTGTCCAAGGGAAGCGTTGTTTAGAACACCTGGCATTGAATGAGAGTCTATATTGGAAAGATGATATGGAGAGTGACTTACTGGTAGCCCCCACTGCACCAAGGGAATCTAACCCTACTTTATCTGGCATTATTTCACATGATCCACTTACTCCTCCTACTGAAACTGATCTACTTACCCCTCCTGTTCAAGGATACCCTCCATCCCTACCTACGCCTGCTCAAGGAAACCCCCCGCTCCCATCTACACCTGCTCAAGGAAACCCTCCACTCCCATCTACGCCTGCTCAAAGATACCCTCCACCCCTACCTACGCCTGCCCAAGGATACCCCCCTTTCCCACCTACACCTCCCCAGGGATATCCTCCCCTTCCACCTACACCATCTTCGCCTGCTCATGGCACCCCTTTACTGCCTTCACCCAGAAATAACCAAGGTTTAGTTATGATACAAAGATATGGGGGAGGGGGTGTGGAAGGGGTAAATAGCAGTGAGAGTGATGAAGATGAACCGGTATCCTACCGCACACTGTCCAGATTGGCCCCGGCTTGGCCTAAGACGGGAAAGGGTTTGTTAAGAACAGGTAAACAAAAGAAAACCATAATTGCCGCTTTGAGACAAAGTGTAAAGGTAGACAGACCGGTTTTTGTAAAGGTACCCTTTTCTCCAGAAGATCTGGTAATATGGAAGCAGTCATCCAGGACCTATAGGGAAAATCCTGATAAGGTAGCCAGGGTAGTGAAAATGATTATGAAAACTCAGAATCCAGACTGGGATAACATCCACGTAATATTAGATACTTTAATGGACTCTACTGAGAAGGAGATGGTACTTAGAGCAGCTAAGGACCGAACAAGGGAAGATATTAGTCAGGGACTAGTGACAGGAACTCTAGATTATAATTTTCCCACTGAGGATCCATTGTGGGACCCTAACAACCCATCTGGAGTAGACATGATGAGGATAAAGAAATATCAAGAGTGGGTTCAGATAGGAGTTCAAAATGCTATACCTAAATCTATGAATTGGGCAAAATTGTATGAAATAAGGCAAGATAAAAATGAGTCCCTCACTGCATTTTTAGAGACACTTAAAGAAGTGGCCAGGAAATATACTAACCTCCAAATAGACACAGAACCAGCCAAAGTTCAGCTTGCTCTTATCTTTCTTGGTCAGTCACAGGATGATATTAGGAAAAAGTTACAGAAACTGGAAGGGGAGCAGTTAAGAAATCTGGACAAGCTACTCGAAGTAGCTTGGAAAGTTTATAATAATAGAGAAAAGGAGATTAACAAAAAACAGGGGCAGCTCTTGGCAGTAGTACAAGGATATTCAAGGGGAGGTACTAGAGGCAAGGCAGAGGTACAAGGAGGGGTGGGTTTGGAAAGGGCCGTGAGAGACCATTGGCTTTTAATGAATGTGCCTATTGTCATCTCCCCGGGCACTGGAAGCACAAATGCCCAAACCGGTTTGACCAAGGCAATCAGTTCCAGCAGGAAGAGGTTGCCAAAGTAATGATGGTATATACTGAGAAGGAAAAATCTATGCCCCAAGAACCTCTGGTACCTTTACAATTAGGAGATAAAGCTGTAAAATTTTTAATTGACACAGGGGCTACACACTCAGTTTTAAATGATCTAGAGGGGCAGATTGGGAACAAATCCACCACAGTAGTTGGGCCACATGGAAGGAGGAAAATTGGCCATTCCTGCAGCCCCTAGACTTGTGCTTTGGGAACAAAGTGTTGACTCATGAATTCTTGTACGTACCTGAATGCCCCATTCCACTCCTAGGTATGGATTTATTGGCAAAGCTGGATGAAATAATAACTTCTGAGAATGGGGAACTGTTAATGAAAATACCGGAGTCAAAGATGGGAAAAATCTTAATGATAAAAGATAAACCAGTCCCTACCATCCCTAAGGAAGTAGAAGATGCCGTAATCCCCTCAGTATGGGAAACAGATATACCTGGAAAATCTAAGTTAGCACAGCCAGTACATGTAGAGTTAAAAAAGGAAGCAAAATCCGGACAGGTCAAACAATATCCTATAAAACCAGAGGTGCAGCGATGAATAGCAAAGACTACTGACAAATTCCTAAAATATCAAATTCTAGAAGAATGCGAATCAGAATATAATACACCAATATTCCCGGTAAAGAAACCTAATGGGGATTACAGGCTAGTACAGGATCTTAGAGCAATAAATGAAATAACCAAAGACATTTATCCAGTAGTTGCCAACCCCTACACATTGTTAACATCCGTAAAAGAGATAGATAAGTGGTTTACCGTAATTGATCTAAAAGATGCCTTTTTCTGCATACCCCTTGACAAAGAAAGTAGGAAACTGTTTGCCTTTGAATGGGAAGATCCAAAAAACGGAAGAAAGACCCAGCTCACGTGGAGTCGGCTCCCCATGGGTTACAAGAACTCCCCTACCTTATCTGGAAACCAACTGGCAAAGGAGCTGGAGATCTGGACCAAAGAAGAGCAAGTACTGAGAGACCAATACCTTTTGCTGCAATATGTTGATGATATACTGATAGCAACAGAAGAAAAGGCAACCTGCACAAAGGTAACAATTGAGATTTTAAACTCACTGGGCATGGGAGGAGACAAAGTGTCTAAGGGAAAAGCACAAATTGCCCAACAGACTGTGATTTACCTGGGATGTGAAATCTCACAAGGACAGAGAAAATTAGGTACTAACCATATCCAAGCTATTTGTGCTATTCCAGAGCCCCAGAATGTCCATGAGCTGCGAGTCTTCCTTGGAATGGCAGGATGGTGCTGCCTGTGGATCATGGGCTATGGGCTAATTGCCAAACCTCTGTATGAAGCTCAGAAGATGCAGCCGTTCAGCTGGGGCAAGACACAGAAAGAAGCCTTCCTGAAATTGAAGGAAGCATTGATGACTGCCCTGGCGTTAGGTTTACCTGATCTGTCTAAAGACTTTCAGCTGTTTGTGCATGAAAGGCTGCGCCTGGCACTGGGAATCCTGACCCAACATTTGGGGAGCTGGAAAAGGCCGGTAGGCTATTTCTCCAAACAGTAAGTGCCGGATGGCCTGCGTATCTGAGGGCAGTTGCAGCCACTGTAATTTTGATACAAGAAGCCAGGAAGCTCACAATGGGAAGACACATAGATGTCTACGTGCCACACATGGCCACCACTGTTTTAGAGCAAAAGGGGGGCCATTGGCTATCTCCAAGTAGGATGATAAAATTCCAGGTAATCCTGACCGAGCAGGATGATGTCACACTAAAGACAACTAACCTTTTAAATCCAGCCTTTTTCCTAGGTACCACAACCGAGGCAGGCCCACTAGAACATGACTGCATAGAGGTAATAGAATACACCTACTCAGTGAGAGAAGACCTGAAAGACATCCTGCTGGAGCAACCAGAGTGGGAGTTATTCACAGATGAAAGCAGCTTTGTGGAGAATGGGACCAGATACGCTGGATATGCGGTAACAACAATCAGTACAGTAGTAGAAGCAAAAGCATTACCACCAAATACATCTGCCCAGAGGGCAGAACTAGTTGCCTTAAGCAGAGCACTAGAATTGAGTGAAGGGAAAAAGGTAAACATTTGGACTGACTCAAAATATGCTTTTGGAGTAGTGCATGTTCATGGGGCACTGTGGAAAGAAAGAGGATTGCTGTCCTCCAAGGGTACACACATTAAACATTAGGATGCAATCCTGCAGTTGATAAAAGCAGTACAAAAACCTGAACAAGTGGCAATTATGCATTGTAAAGCACACTGATCAGGAAGCTCCAAAATCTGTGAAGAAAATCAAAAGGCAGACTGGACAGTCCAACAGGTTGCTCGAAAGGTGCAAACAGCAATGGAAATTATACCTACAAAACTTAATGTATCTCAATTCATTTTACCTTCAGAACCGAAATATTCAACAGAAGATGAGAGATGGGGATATCTGCTGAATGCACAAAAGAATTCAGAAGGGTGGTATGTAACTACACAAGGGCAAATAGTGCTACCCCCCTTGATAACGAGGGAAGTTCTAGAAATTAAACATAACGAATGTCATTGGGGTGCAGAAGCATTGGTGAAATGGCTAAGACGAAGTGTAATCTCGGTACGAATGTTAACAATGGAAAAATCAATAATGTTGAAATGTGAGATTTGCTTGAGAAACAACCCAGTGGCTAGACGGCAGGTACAGCTAGGAAGAATTCGGGTAGGGATAGAACCAGGAGATTATTGGCAGATAGATTTTGCAGAGTTACCAAGAACTCAAGGATACAAATGTCTGCTGGTGGGGGTTGAAACATTTTCAGGATGGCCAGAAGCCCTTCCCTGTCGCACAAACCAAGCAAAAGAAACAGTCAAGTGGCTACTACAAGAGATCATTCCCAGATTTGGAGTGCCTCTAGGAATATCTTCAGATAGGGGCCCACATTTTATAGCCGCAGTAGTAAGAGAAGTGAGCAGGCTACTGGGAATAGCTTGGGACCTCCACACGCCATGGAGACCACAATCAAGTGGACAGGTAGAGAGGATAAATCAGACACTAAAGAGACAAATCAGTAAAATATGCCAGGAAGCCAAATTGCAGTGGCCACAAGCTCTACCAATAGCACTTTTGAGGATTTGGGTAAAGCGTAGGAGTGGGATGTCAGTCAGCCCTTACAAAATAGTTTATGGAAAACCATATGAATCTCCCGAACCTAACCCAAACATACATATCACGAGGAAACAAGAAGTGTATAACTATGTTCTGTCTCTTGGGAAAACTTTAGCTCAGCTTTGGAGCGCCCTCATGTGGAACAGGCCGCTGGCTCTCGAGAATCCAGTTCATGATATTCTTCCAGGAGACGAGGTGTACATTAAAACTTGGAATGAGGAACCATTAAAGGAGAGGTGGAGTGGACCCCATCAGGTGCTGCTGACCATGTTTACAGCAGTCAAGGTGACTGGAGTGGATCCATGGATTCATTACACCCGAGTTAAGAAAGTCTGCCCCAGACTATGGACTGCACAACCTGTGGGACCAACAAAACTGCAGATAAGATGTGTTTAACTGTTTAAAATTATCTTAGTACTTGTGTCAATGCTCATTTTATGGATATTAATGTTACCAGTTGGGATTGATATTGCTTTGGGATATGGAATGCAGGAAAATCAGCTAACCACTCTTCATTCTAGAATGAAGGGAGAGGTACAGGCAAAAACACAGGTGATAAAAATCCCCAATACAATTCGGGCTGAGAATGTGATAATTGGATTAGTCAAAGACTTTGTCAAAATGCAGAACACCAGTAGTATAACTGCCTGTCTGCCAATACCAAAGGCAGCAGGAAACCCAATAAGCTGGGGAATCATAATGCCAAAATTACCTGAAATACCAGACACTAAGACGATTGCATGTAAACAAGTACCAGAGTCCAGGCAAGTAGTCAAAGAGACTTGGAAAGTAATAGGGGAGTGGATGAAGCCTTTGAAGCAACAAGACTGTCTTTGAAGTCATGGAAAGGTAGGACAAATCATACAGTGGTGGGTTAACGATGAAAACCTTGCAAAATGGCAATGCTTCTTGCCACACTATGAAAAGATTGTAGAAAATATCACAGAGACCACCCTTGTATGGAAATGTGAGACCAAAGATAGAAAAGATCAGATGGAACCCTGGGACAGTGCATGGTCCATGAGTATACTTCAAAAATTCCAATATATGGCCAGCACCCCTTGGTGTCTCAAGTGGGAAGGCCCTGAAAATGACACCGATCCGGCGGTAATGAACACTGCCACTAGTAGCAGAACACAGGCAGATAAAGTAAGTTGGTGGGCATGTAATAAAACTTATGATTGCACGTCTGACGATGTAGAGATCAAGCAAGTGCCATCACTGGTAGTTGCCATGCAAATTGGTTGTGCCTGTATAAGAATCAAACACAAGCAGGGTAAAGTACATTATAAGATAATAATAGGATGTGGTAAAAGTTCAATACAAAGCCCAGGACAGTTTGTTTGGGACACAAGTGATGGTACCTGGACAACCCACCTGCTTGTAGACGGAAAAGTAAGAGAATTTACTTTGGGCCTCCCTACTTTATGTCTGATTTGGAAAAAGTCCCCATTTAATGGAAAACGCGAACTTTTGCAAATAAGAACAAGACGAGAAGATGCAGATAATGTAAACCAGGATGAAACTTGGCAAGAACCCTCTAGTGGGGTAAAGCTTGGGTGGGCTCTAGAATCTCTCTTCGGTCCTATAGCAAACTACCGAAACAGAGAAATTATGTACAGACTTACAGGTCAGGTGGAGAGATTAGCAAGAGTCACCCAGGAAGGATTCAGAGAACTAAACATACAATTACAAGCCACTACCAAAATGACTTTACAAAATCGACTGGCCTTAGATATGTTACTCCTGAAAGAACATGGAGTGTGCGGATTTTTAAAAGGACAAGTTGATCATTATTGCATCCATATCCCAAACATAACTGCAGATGTAGAACAGGACATCAGTCAGTTAAAACAAATAGAGCATGAGGCACAAGATGAACAAAAGGACTTGACTACAAGCTGGTTAGATAAAATCTTCAAAGGGTTGGGCTGGAATGTGAGTTAATGGATTAAATCTATCATTGAAAATGTAATAATCTTACTGTTGCGTTCTCTGCTCGGTCCCACCTTAGTACCAGCGGCGGAGAGCTAGCCTTATCCTAGGATGCCGTTCGCGATCAGGAAGGCATCCTCGGAGTGCTGACTATGAGCACAGCTGGCCCGCATTCGGTCCGGGGAGATGTTGCCCCCGGAGTGTGGTGAAACAGCAAAGAACTACCAGAGAAGGAGGTCTCTTGGTATGTGATTTCGGTAGGTTTATTGCCTCCAAAGGGAGCACATGGACCAAGAGCCAAGAGCAGCTTATTACCTCGGTATTTAAGGGAGGAGCAACACCCAATAGGATGAGGGCAGGGGACAATACAGGGGAGGGGCTGGGGTACATGATCAAATGGGGTTTAGGGAGGGGAGAGGAACAGAGAGAACAACGAATGAACTATGGAGTGACAGGGAATTTCCCAGAGCAGGAATACATAACAGACAAGTCCAGTAACCAATAGCAGGAGCTTGGGTCCGTGGATTGGTGGTCCAACTGCTGCCCCAGGGAGCTCCGGGGGGAAACCCTCTGTCCGTGGAACCTGTCCGGAAGTCCTCTGGTTCCAAACCACCGCAACATCTCCCCCTGTCTTTTTACTTAAAGAAAGTGATTTGTTAGTACAATGAAGATTACTAAAATCCAAAGCAAAGTCTTGAAAATCTGCAAATAAACAAACAAACATTGTTAAATCATTGTCTCTCTACAGGACTGGGAATGATTGGGGTATGGGAGGTACATGGGGGAGGTTTCAGGAAAGTCTAATGGGAAGATCTCAAGAAGAAGGGTCTCAGTGATTTTTCTTGATGACTGTCGAAGTTTGGAGTTTTCTTTTTCCTTCTCTTCCACGCTGATCTCTGTGGAGCAGCGTCTGTTGGTGGATGCAACTGGATCTGCTCTGGTGGATGTGTTGGGTGGAGAGTTGTGATGACTACTAACTTCAGCCATCGTGGTTCAAGTGACTGGTCATCTGGGATCGTCTCTGATGGGGTCTCCAGTGGCATGGGTGGTGATGGAGAGCAGGACACAGTGGATTCAGCTTTTGGAGCATGTGGTGTCCAGGAGCCTGTGGAAGACTTAGGTGGAGGGTGATTAGAACTGTTCAGCAGGCTTTGAAGCTGCTGCTTCCATATCTTTTCCCACACCCAATACTGAACCTTAACTAAAATGCCTGTCAGGATTGTTTTTATGTCAGATGGGACCAGCACACCTTTAAAGTGAGGAGAATCTCTCCCAAGCTCTCTCTCCACCTTGCTAGGCTCTCGCAAGGCTGCAGGTGACTGTGATTCCCATCGTGGGTTGTTACCCTGAGGGCTGTGCACACCTGATGCCACTGCAGGGTCTGGCTGACTGGCTGCATCACAGGCTTCAGCCTCCCCACTTTTTGGCCCCCAATCCCGGGGTGTGAACGAGGGAGCGTGGGGATCTGGAAGTGGGCGGTGGTCAGGGGTGGGACTGCAGTTGATATGAGCAGTCCAGGCTCGCGGTGGGGCGGGGATCTCCCTCGGGCTGTGGCAGGGACCTCCGGCGCGAGGGGAGGGACCCGACGCGAAGACATCATCGGCCGCGGGGGGGGAACCCGACACGGGGCCAATCGACGCGAAGGGGAAGGAGCCGTGGGAGGAGTTGGGAGGATTTGCGGGCTTTCAGCGTGAGACTGCGCAGTGGGCGCAGGGGTGTAGGCACGGCACCACGAGGCGGCGGCCATCTTTAAACTCGGAAGAATGGGGGAGCGCAGCCGGCGCGAGTTTGGCTGTGGGCTCGGAGAAAGGCTTTGGGGTAGAGCTCACTATGAGGGAATCAGTCTCATAGTGGGGAGAACTGAGGGGCGCGCTTCCCTGCAGCGGGGAAGAGGGATTGGGAAAAGGGGAATTAGGAACGTGGGGTGGGTGAGTCGGGGATTTCGAACTTTCAGGACAATACGCAAAGTATAACAAATTAAAATCAACAACGGGAAAAATTTTCGGACAGAAACATCACCCCCTCTCTCCACTGCCTCTAAACGTTTTTCTACTAACTCCCAAAAACCCAGAGCTTTAACAGAAGAAGCAGAAGCAAGAGGGACATAGGCAAAGATCCATTTAACAAAATGTTTCCAAGCCCTCTTATAAGCTTTCCCGTTTTTTAACTTTAGGGTCTCTTTAACTTGGACATAAAACTCCTGCTCTATTCGGGACAGCTTAATACCCATTGTCTCCGAATAAAAGCCTCCTTGCTCTTTTATACGGTACAGAACTCTCCCTCGAGCCTGATTCCCCCTGCCTATCGCGGATTAGACCTCACCGTCTGCGCTCGGTTCTCGGTGGCTTTCCCGCCGCTATCACGGGCACCGAGCTTCGCCGCCTGGTCCTTTCCCACCGCGCCCCGCAGCCGCCAAACCTCACCGCTCCGTGCGGGTCTTGGTTCCTCGATCCCGGCTTCAGTTGCCGTCACCGGCTCCGGAGGGAGAAACATCCAAAAGAGCAAGGGTCTCTGGTCTCGTCAGTCCGTTCAGCTAGCGTACACACTTCAGATGCTCCAGAATGGTTGCTGACGGCCCCTGGCAGCCCCCCGCTAAAATGCGGAAGTTCTCGCTAGGGGAGCGACGTCCCGAAGGCGCTATCCGGACCGCTGCTGCGTATCCAGGTCGCTCGCAGGGAACCCCGAGAGGTCGGAGTCTCTGTTCGGTGCGCCACTTTGTTGCGTTCTCTGCTCGGTCCTACCTTAGTACCAGCGGCGGAGAGCTAGCCTTATCCTAGGATGCCGTTCGCGATCAGGAGGGCATCCTCGGAGTGCTGACTATGAGCACAGCCAGTCCGCCTCCCGGTCCGGGGAGATGTTGCCCCCGGAGCTTGATGAGACCGCAAAGAACTACCAGAGAAGGAGGTCTCTTGGTATGTGATTTCGGTAGGTTTATTGCCTCCAAAGCGAGCACATGGACCAAGAGCCAAGAGCAGCTTATTACATCGGTATTTAAGGGAGGAACAACACCCAATAGGATGAGGGCAGGGGACAATACAGGGGAGGGGCTGGGGTACATGATCAAATGGGGTTTAGGGAGGGGAGGGGAACAGAGAGAACAATGAATGAACTATGGAGTGACAGGGAATTTCCCAGAGCGGGAATACATAACAGACAAGTCCAGTAACCAATAGCAGGAGCTTGGGGTCCGTGGATTGGTGGTCCAACTGCCGCCCCTGGGAGCTCCGGGGGGAAACCCTCTGTCCGTGGAACCTGTCCGGAAGTCCTCTGGTTCCAAACCACCGCAACATCTTACTATTTATGTTCCTAGTGATCTGGTTAGTCTACAGCATACTAAAAGGTGAAATACAGAAAAAGACATCCTGGAACTGAAGAATAATGAGGGCACTGACACAGAACAAGATTCCACATCCATCCTCTTCAGATTCTCCAGTTTGCGGCAACATCCATGACAACACTTCTGACAACCCAGGATTCAAAGACGAACATCGAGTATAAATTCAAAAACCAAAAAGACTGTATCAGGTGAAAACATTTACACATATAAAGTGAAAATACTTTCAAAGGGGGGAATGATAGCATAGGGTAAAAATGTTTCTAAAATCGCGGTAGCTAGTGTAGGTCTTGAGAACAGGAGTGGGCATTGTCTTTGAATCATGTGAACCTACACTTGCGTACCCACCTGTATAGTAGATGATGAAGTTAAATGCGATAATTACTTATAAGAATCATGAGAAAGGAACAACAATCATGAGAAGTGTTGTGGTGAGAGGGCTTAAACTCATGCTTGGGTGAAAACAATATACACAATAGAACAATATCAAGTTGATGATTAACATATGATTATACAACAGTTATGTAAGGAAAGAGTATAAAAATGTATCCATCGCGAATCCATGTCGGAATCGATTTGGGTTCAGTACCCCAGTTCCCAGAGCTCTTCAAATAAAAGTACCTGCATATAATAATCCTGTGATTATGTGTTTCTACGCTAACAAGAGGACGGGTGCCGCTAACCAGGGGCTTTTGCAACACACACCCAAAGCCTCTCTCCCCCCACCCTTTGGTGCAAGGGTCTGTGCAGCCTGGCAGCTGATAGCCCTGGGACTGGTATCTCCTCCTGGAAGGTGCTAAGGTTGTGCTCTGTGAATGTCCCCAGTCCTGAGTTTTTACTTTATCTTATCTTCCTTCAGGGAATGGTCCAGGGCCTCACTGTGAAGGCCTATTCAGGGTGTGGTGGTATTCTTTGCAGCATTTGTAATACAGTTCTGCAAGTTGTTAACGAAAATGTTTGAGTCAAAAACTATATTTCAGTCTCTGACAGGCCCTGAACAGCAATAAGCCTTCACCCAGGTCAAGCAGATCACTCATGTGGTAGCCCTTGGCTCAGTCAGGACAGGACCAGAGGTGAAGAATGTGTTCTGCTCTGCAGCTGGGAGTAATGGTCTTTCTGGAGCCTCTGGCAGAAGGTGCCTGGGGAGACTCAAGGCTGGTCACTTGGATTCTGGAGCCAAAGTTAGAGTTGGAAGTGAGCTACACCCTGACAGAGAAGGAAATCCTAGCAGCCTATGAAGGAGTTCAAGCTGCCTCAGAGGTGATTGGCACACAAATAAAACTCCTCCTGGCACCCCAACTACTGGTGGTAGGTTGGATGCACAAAGAAAGGTTCCCTCTACCCACCACTCCACATGGAGTAAGTGGATTGCCTTGATGACCCAGTGCATCCATACTGGAAACACAAATCGTCTTGGGATTTTGGAAATAATTACAAATTGGCCTGAAGGTGAAAACTTTGGTCTTACTGATGAAGAGGAGCAAGAACAAGTGACACGTGCTGAGGAAGCTCCATTGTACAACCAACTGCCAAAAGACGAAACATGCTATGCTCTTTTCACTGACGGTTCCTGTTGCATGGTAAGGATGAACCCAAAATGGAAAGCAGCCATATGGAGCCCCACATGACAGGTTGCAGAAGCTACTGAAGGTGAAGGTGGATTGAACCAACTTGCTGAACTCAAAGCCCTCCAGTTTGTCCTGGACATTGCCAAAGGAGAGAAGTGCCCAAAGCTCTACCTCTACACTGATTCATGGATGGTAGCCAATGGTCTGTGGGGTTGGCTGGAAAGGTGGAAAAAGGCCAATTGGCAGCATAGAGGAAGACCAATCTGGGCTGCTGAAAAATGGCAAGACATTGCCACTCGAGTAGAGAAGCTACCTGTGAAAGTTTGTCATGTGGATGTCCACGTGCCCAAGAGTCGAGCTAATGAGGAGCACTGCAACAACGAACAGGTGGATCAGGCTGCAATAACAGAGGTGTCACAGATAGATTTGGATTGGCAATACAGGGGAGAGTTGCTCCTAGCTCGATGGGCCCATGATGCCTCAGGTCATCAGGGCAGAGATGCCACCTATAAGTGGGCATGAAACCAAGGGTTGGATCTAACCACAGACAGTATCTCCCAGGTGATCCATGATTGTGAGACGTGTGCTGCGATCAAGAAGGCCAAGTGGGTGAAGCCCCTGTGGTATGGGGGAAGGTGGTCCAAATATAAGTATGGAGAAGCTTGGCAGATTGATTACGTCACGCTGCCCCAGACCTGCCAAGGCAAGCATTATGTGCTCATAATGGTAGAAGCCACCACTGGATGGTTGAAGGTGTACCACATGCCTCACGCTACTGCCTGGAACACCATCCTGGGCCTTGAAAAGCAAGTCCTGTGGAGGTATAGTGCCCCTGAGAGAATTGAGTCTGACAACAGGACTCATTTCAAGAACAGCCTTATAAACACCTGGGCTAGGGAACATGACATAGAGTGGGTGTACCATACTCCTCATCATGTACCAGCTGCTGGGAAAGTTGAGCAGTGCAACAAACTGCTTAAAACCGCCTTGAAGGCACTGGGAAGGGGGACTTGCAAAAATTGGAAGCTGCATTTAGCAAAAGCTACCTGGTTAGTTAACACCAGAGGTTCCACTAACTGAGCAGGGCCTGCCCAATCTGAGCCCCTGCGTACAACAGAGGTAGATAAGGTTCCAGTGGTGCATATGAAAGGTATGCTAGGAAAAACAGTTTGGATTAGTTCTGCCTTGAGCAAAGACAAACCCATCTGTGGGGTTGTCTTTGCTCAGGGACCTGGTTGGACTTGGTGGGTGATGCAGAAGGATGGAAAGATACAATGCATACCTCAACACGACCTTGTTTTGGGGTGAACCATCCATCACACAGTGCCTGCATGTAGATCTAGATGTACATATGTATATATGTATATAATTAGGGTAATGCATGTATGTATATAGTTATAGGTATCAATATGTGTGTTTGCAGTTGAAATGTATTAATTTGGGCATTAATCAAATGATATGGGATAAGGGGTGGAATGTCTTGGGGATGGTTTGTATCCCATAACCGTTTTTGTTTTTGTTTTTGTTTTGTGTCTGGAATGGTCACTCCCTCCCCTGACTCAGGAATATTGCAATGGGTGAGCAGCAGCCTGGGATCCTGCGGGAGTTGGGGGCCACGGGCTGTTTTTCTTCCGTTGGGGTGATCAGCACAGCAGTCATGCTGCACAGTGTGTCTGATTTGAGTTCCTGTTGCCCTGTGGTTTGTGCCTTTTTCTTTTTCCCTCTAGTTTTTTTCCTTCAGCACAGTGACTAGGGCTCTCCAGCTTACTTCTCTGCTCCTCTGCTGCTTGGGAGCCTAGAGCCAATGCATGCTGTGCAGGGACCCTGGAGCTGGGAGCACCCCCTCCCCCCACTGGGCCAGTCCCTCTGCACGGTGGCCTGACCTCAGGACCAGCCATTCCCGGTGAGCTGTGCAAAGGAGTAACCCCCTGCCCAATCCCTGCTCTTTTCTGCCACTGCTTCAGGGTTTTTGCTGCACTTTAGCCCAACATACTGCATCCGCCAGGACCCCCCCCCCACACTGTTTCTGCTTCTGCCACTGCTTCAGGTTTAGTGCTACACTTCACCGCCCCGGGGATCCATTTGCCTCTGCTGTTCCAGCCGCCACTCTGAGGCTCCATTTCGCCACCCAGAGTGGCACTGAGACCAGCTGCTCCCTGTGAGTTTGCAAAGGGAGCCCGTTTTCTCTCTTTCTCACCACCCGAGTCGCCATTGCCATGTGGAGAGGTGGCTGAGCTCTCATCACAGCGCCCCCTGTAGCCATGGGGGAATCATTGCACCTGCCCTGCCTGGCTGAGAGCCAACAACACCCCTGCCAGCTGTGACCATAACTACACCAAAGGAGAGGTTGCTTGACAGCTGAGAGAAGGCTGTAATTGGGATTCTGTTTTTTCTTGTTATTGCTGTTTGTTTGTCTTGTTATATATATAAAAGTAAAGAACAGTTAATCCTTTTTCTATATTCTTGTCTGAAAGCCCCGTAATTTATAATAATTTGGAGGGAAGGGGGTCATATTTTCCGTTCCAAGGGAGGTTCCCACCCTCCTTGGCAGACACCTCTCTTAAACCATGACAACTTCCTGTATCTGAAGCAAGAAGGTCTTGTCAACAGGCTCCCCTTTATTGGGCAGCCTATAGTAGACCTGAGCCACAAGGTGTCCTTTATTCGTCTTGTCCTTGATTTTTACCCACAAGTTCTCAACCTGTTTGTAGCTGTTTCTCAGAGGCAACACCCCTGCCCCCCTCCCAGCCTATCTCTTCTGAAAAGCTTGTAGCCCTCAATTGCAGTTCTCAAATTGTGTGATTTGTCCTACCATGTTTCTGTGATAGCAATTAGGTCAGTTTTCTAATTGCACCATAGTTCCCAACTCCTCTTGCTTGTTTCCCATGCTGTGTGCATTGGTGCAGAGACACTTCAGCTGGGCTATCCAATTCTTCAGTTTTTGAGAGGAGCCCTTCCTAATTCATTTTGGGCAATTTACAGGTATTTCCCTGCTGCTTCCTAAGGTGTTGGTGTTTCCTGGTTCTCTGATACTCAGAAGTACGTCCCCTTTCCCTGCTGGATCTCATTAAAAGCTCTGTTTATAAGTCCAGACAGCTTACTTCCAGGACACTCTCCAACTGGTCATGTGTGCCCCATCAGGTGTCATTATGCCCTGTCTTTCAAAGGTGTGTCCAAGATCATAGAACCCAAAACCTAGAGCATGGCACCAGCCACACAGCCAGTCATTCATCTGATCCATTCATCTCCTCCTTCCCGGGTCCCAGTCTCCCACTAGGAGGATAGAGAACACTATCTATGCTCCTGATCCCTTCAACACCTTTCAGAGGGACATGAAGTCCCTTTTGATATTTTGCAATCTCCTTGTTTCAGCCTCATTTTGATACCAAAAGGGTTAATTCAATTTTTGCTGTGTCTGTAGAAACTTTTAACAGAGAAACAAGGCATGCAAAAGCTGTGTTCAGCAAGGACAGTTTGGAGATAAGGAGACAACTGGACCAAGAATGCAGTGATAGACAAAACAAAGGACAGTCTCTGGGAACTTGGGATGGGGTTTATAGTACAAGGTAAATTGTGCTATGCATGTAGGGACTGTATATAAGTAACCCTCTTGTAGAATCACGGGTCCACATTAGGGTAGACTCTCCTGCGTGCACCTCAGGCCTGAATTAAATGATGCCGTCTTTAACACACTATTAGTGTTGGAGGGTTTGATTCCAATGTTTTGGACATTTGGTAACAGTAATTTGACACCCCAGATGAGACATCAGCCTCCAGCCCTGGAGGGTCTGCAGCTGATAGATCTCTAGCCAGCTCTGAGGAATTCTGAAGGAGAGCTTTGACTTATCCTCTCCTGGGGCTCAGGCAGAATCCCTGGGTGAGTAAAGGCATCATTTACATTATTTTGGGGTTATTGGAAAGGGATATATATGTTACTGGAAAGGAGGGTTTGAGGCCTGGAACAGAACAGGGGGGTTCAAGGCCCCAGAACAGAAAAGGGTGGGGGGTGGGGCAGGGGTTTCACAGGTAACCTGGGCTCCATAGCCCCTGGGTAAGCTTACCAAAAAAAGAGGGGGAGAAAGTGGGATTTTCGAGTTTTTTCCCCCCTTGGGAGTTTCTCCTCTTCTGGGTTTGAGTCTTTGAGGTATTAGGGATATGCCCCCTGAAAAAGCAAAAGGGAATAGGGGTCGGGTCCCCTGGTAATATTAGAGGTGTCCCCAGGAGGTATCATCAGACCGAGGTCGTGGTTTCACCATTTTGTATTGCCACTGATATTGTGATTCGGGCAGATAAAGGAAAAAAAAAAACAAAAAACTCCACAAAAACCAGGCTTACTTTACAAGCAGTGCCTGGGTCCAACTGGAAAGTGGTAAACTCTTTGCATTCTTTGCATTATTCTTGAATTCAGAGTGATTGTGAAATCAGTTCAATTGCTTTGCATTCCTTGCATTCCGCTTGGACTTTGAGAATGTCTGTGTGAGTGTCATGTGTTAATTTGAGTTTGCCGGCAGATGAACACATGGCCTGTGTTATAAATTTAAGTGCTGAAGTGTGAATGAGTTTGCTGAGGTTTTGTGTATTTAATTGAATTTTCGTGCTTTTGTGAGATCGCATTTGTGCTCTCAGAGTGCCCTCTTGTGTAGGTTTTGGTGATTGCAGGTTTGGTGGTTCCCCTCTCTTCCCCCCACATGCCATTTAAACCCAGGAGTCACCACCATGCTGTTCTAAGGTAATAGCCCATGCACTTGTAATTACTGAAAATGGCGGCAGTTTCTTCTAAAACTAAAGTGGGAGATAATAATCCAAATTCTCCTTTGAAATGTATATTGAACCACTGGAAAAAGATAGGTGAAGAGTCACTAAGCAAACCTAGATTAATCCAATATTGTACTCATTTATGGCCAATATATAAGTTAAAATGCCAGGCTCAGTGGCTGGAGAATGGAACCTTAGATTATAACACCCTTTTACAACTGATGTTGTTTTGCAGAATGGAAGGAAAGTACGATGAAGTTCTTTATGTAGATTTATTCTTTAAGTTGAGAAGGCACCCAGAATTGCAAAAGAGGTGCTTACCAGCCCCTTCAGATCCTTTCATGTTATCTTTAGAAAAAGAAAGGGCAAAGGACAGGAGAATGAAGCAATGTTTTCCCACCTGCAGTATCAGACTGATGCCAGATTGATTTTTGCCTTATTGCTTTTATGTGTTCTCCAAATTCTTTGCACACACACATATATATGTAGCTCTGTAGATTGCTGTTGTATACTTATGTAGTGGTTTGAGTTTGCCTATCCGAGTTTCTGGCCAAACGCCAGCACACTTAACAAAATTTACTTAATTTTGCTGTGAGATAAGGATTAGGAGAAGGCAAAGCAGGCTCAAACTGTGAAGAATATAAAGCAAGTTTATTAATAAACCTAAAAAAGGAAAAAAACAAGAAAAAACAGAAATAAACCCTCAGACCACTGTTGGAGTTTGGATCTAGTTTTTTTGGGGTTTTTTCGGTTTTTTTTTTGGTTTTTTTTTTTTGTTTGTTTGTTTGTTTTTCCCCTCAGGAATGTTTCTCCCATGGGTTGCTAAGAGACTAATGACTGGGCTAATGGCTGAGTACTTAAGAGAACAAAGCATAGAGCTAGAGCCTTTCTCCTTGGCAGGGCAGGGCAGAATCCCTCTCATGGAAGCAGGGCTTGACAATGTGAGATTTTGGAGACTGAAAAAAAAGCAAGGGCGGGGGGAGGTCACCCTCTTGCTCGAGACCCTCAGAGCCGGACGATTGGAGCTGCTGCCTGCTGAACCCACGGCCACTGAGAAGCCAGCAAGGAGCTGCTGGTCTGTCTGCTGTGACTTTTTGCCTCTACCCACATCGGGAGACAACCTGCCTGCCACCAGCCTGTCACTCCCCCGCTCCTCCACGCCACTCCGAGTTTTTCGCTACATTGTAACTGGGCCCCCCCGCACGCCGGGACCTCTTGCCGTCCCAGCTCCCTGTGTCCGGGGATCCTGCTGTGGCACCGACACCAGCCGCCCACCCCCCGGCCCAGGGTCTGTGAAATAAAAGGCTCTTGTCCATCCCTCTCTGCCTCGGGCAGCCGCCATTGCCGTGTGCTTCCTCAGCTCACGCCAGAGCGCCCCCTGCAGCCACCAGGGAATCATCACACCCAGAGAACCCCCTGCAGCCACCGGGAAATCATCACACCCAGAGCGCCCCCTGCAGCCACCAGGGAATCATCACACCCAGAGTGCCCCCTGCAGGCTGTGACTGGAACTGCACCAAAGGGAAAAGGTGCCTGAAGCCGAGCAGGCTGCCACTGGGTTTCTGGTTCTGTTTGTTGGTTAACGCCATAGTTGTTGTTGTTAGCATTGTTTTAGATATTAGTAAAGAACTGTTATTCCTATTCCGATATCTTAGCCTGAGAGCCTCTTGATTGCAAATTTATAATAATTCAGAGGGAGAAGGGTTACAGTTTCCCATTCCAAGGTGTCGTGGGTTGACCCTGGCCAGTTGCCAGGTGGCCACTCAGTCACTCTATCACTCCCTCACCCACTGGGAGAGGGGAGAGAATAAGAATGAAACACTACCAGGGTAAGATAAGGCAGTTTTATTACAGCAGGGGGAAAATATAGAACAAGCAAGCAGGGAGTTGCGCACGCAAGAGCAGAGTAGAAAAACAATCAATCTCTTCTTCCCATCAGTAGCGATGTCCGGACACTTTCTGGGAAGCAGGGCTTCAGCACGCGTGACGGTTGTTCAAGGAGGCAAACATGGATGATTCCTTAGTGCCTTCTCCTCCTCCTCTCTTCCTTCCCTTATATATCTGAGCTGATGTCATATGGTATGGAATATCCCTTTGGCTGACTGAGGTCAGCTGGCCTGCTGGTGTCCTCTCCCAGGATTTTGCCCACCCCTATCCCCTTCAGTGGGGGAAGGAATGTCAGAGGGACAGCACTGCTTGGCAGTAGCCAAAACACTGGTCTGTTATCAACATCAGCTACCAAAGCAAAGTACAGCACTGTAAGGGCTGTGAGCTTTACCCCAGTCAGACCCAACACAATTTCCACCCCTTATTCCATACCATTTGCATCATGCTCAGAAATCCTTTCCTACTCACACATGCAATTTGAGCTACATCCTTAAACCATCCCCATAACATTAACTACTATCTCCTGTCCTTTCACATCCCAATTCTTCCATGTCCCATTACCTAATGCACGTAGGATAGTTTTAAGCTGTCCATTATGTCTTTCAGTCTTCCCAGAGGCCTGTGGATGGCAAGGAATATGATATATCCACTTAATGCCATGCCTCTTTGCCCAGGAGTTAATACGATTATTTCGAAAATGAGTCCCATTGTCTCACTCAATTCTATCTGGGGTTCCATGTTGCCACAAAATGTGTCTTTCAAGACCTGAAATTGTGTTCTGAGCAGTGGCGTGGTTTACTGGGTACGTTTCCAGCCAGCCAGTTGTGGCCTCCACCATGGTGAGGATGCAACTCTTGCCTTGGTATGTCTGTGGCAATGGCCCAATGTAATCAATTTGCCAGGCTTCACTGCACTGGAACCCCAGCCACTGCCCTCCACTCCAAAGAGGCTCCACTCGTGTGGCTCGCTTGATGGCAGCGCATGTTTCACACTGATGAATAACCTGTGTGATGGCCTCCATGGTCAGATCCACCCCTCGATCACGAGCCCATCTGTATGTTGCATCCCTTCCAAGATGCCCTGATGTTTTGTGGGCCCATCAGGCTATAAATAGCTCACCCTTTCTCTCCCAATCTAGGTCCACCTGAGCTATTGCAATTTTGGTGGCCTTATCTACCTGTTCATTGTTTTGATGCTCCTCAGTGGCACGACTTCTGGGCACATGGGCATCTACATGGAGTACTTTCAGAGTCATGTTTTCTATCCGTACAGCAATGTCCTGCCATAATGCAGCAGCCCAGATGGGTTTTCCCCTGCGCTGCCAGTTGGTTTTCTTCCACTGCTGCAGCCATCCCCATAGGGCATTAGCCACCATCCAGGAGTTGGTCTAGAGACAGAGTATGGGCCACTTTTCTCTCTCAGCAATCTCTAGGGATAGGTGGACGGCTTTCACCTCTGCAAACTGGCTTGATTCACCTTCCCCTTCAGCAGCCTCAATGACTTGGCGTGTGGGATTCCACACGGCAGCTTTCCACCTCCAATGGTTTCCTACCACTTGGCAGGATCCATCAGTAAATAAAGCATATTTTCTTTCGTTTTCTGGTAACTTGTTATATGGTGGTGCTTCTTGGGCATGAGTCACCTTCTCAGGCAGTGCTCCAAAATCTCTGGCTTCTGGCCAACTCAAAATCTCTTCTAGAATTCCTGGGAAGTTGGGTTTTCCCATTCAGGCTCATTGTGTAATTAAGGCCACCCACTTACTCCATGTAGCACTGGTTGCATGATGCGTGGAAGGAATATTTCCTTTGAACATCCAGTGCAGGACAGGCAATCGTGGCGCCAAGAGGAGACATGCTTCTGTGCCAATGTTAGCGTAAGAAAACACATAATCACGGAATGATTATATGGGTGCTTTAATAAAAGGGCCCTGGGAGCAGGGGTCTTTCGGACCCAAATCAAGCTCCGCCATGGGTTCGAAAAATGGTTACATTTATACCATAACTAGCTTATAATCATCAGTTAATCATTAATTCTACACCACTCTATCGAATACATTGTTTTCACTCAACCATAGGTATCAGCCCCCCTTTCTGACTACCCCCTTACATTTCTCAGGATTGTTGCAAGTGAGTTATTATTCTTACTCCTACTTTCTACTCAATCATTTCATTAATCTTGTCACGAGTATTCATCACGGAGAAGCACACAGGTGCAGTTCCCATGGGCATTTCCCTAACAGAACAATACCTAAGGTCTACCTCCAGGCCTATCGTTCCCACAACCTAAACCACCACCAACCCCAAAATCACTTTAACCCCTACGCTATCACCAACAACTTCCGAGGCAGCTCGAACCCCCTCATAAGCCGCTAGTATTTCTTTTTCAGTTGGAGTATAGTGGGCTTCTGATCCTCGATAACTCCTGCTCCAGAATCCTAATGGCCAACCTCGGGTTTCTCCTGCGGTCCTCTTCCAGAGGCTCCAGGTGAAGCCCTGCTCCCCGGCTGCAGTGTAGAGTATATTTTGCACATCTGGTCCTGTCCGAACAGGCCCAAGAGCTACCGCACGAGCTATTTCCTGTTTGATCTGCTCAAAGGCCTGTTTCTGCTCAGGGCCCCACTTGAAGTCATTCTTCTTCCAGGTCACTCGATAGAGGGGGCCCACAAGTTGACTATAGCCTCGAATGTGGATTCTCCAGAATCCTACAAGGCCCAGGAAAGCTTGTGTTTCCTTCTTAGTAACTGGTGGAGACATATTGGCAATTTTGTCAACCACCTCTGTAGGCACATGACGGCGCCCATCCTGCCATTTTATTCCTAGAAACTGGATTTCCTGTGCAGGTCCCTTCACCTTACTTTGTTTTACAGCAAGACCAGCTTTCAGAAGAATTTGGATTATTTTCTTCCCTTTTTCGAAAACTTCTCCTGCTGTGTCACCCCACACAATGATATCAATGTATTGCAGGTGTTCTGGAGCTCCACCCTGTTCCAGGGCAGTGTGGATCAGGCCATGGCAGATGGTGGGGCTGTGTCTCCACCCCTGGGGCAGTCGGTTCCAGGTGTACTGGACAGCCCTCCAAGTGAAAGCAAATTGTGGCCTGCACTCTGCTGCCAGAGGGATTGAGAAAAATGCATTAGCTATGTCAGTTGTGACATACCATTTGGCTGCTTTTGACTCTAGCTCATATTGGAGGTCCAACATGTCTGGTATGGCAGCACTTAGAGGTGGTGTGACTTCATTCAGGCCCCGATAGTCCACTGTCAGCTGCCATTTCCCATTTGACTTCCGCACTGGCCATATGGGGCTGTTGAAGGGTGAGCGGGTCCTGCTGATAACTCCTTGGCTCTCCAGTCGACAAATTAGTTCATGGATAGGAGTCACAGAGTCCCGGTTGGTACGATACTGCCTCCGGTGCACTGTCCTGGTAGCAATCGGTACTTGCTGATCTTCCACCTGCAGCAATCCTACGATGAAGGGATCTTCTGAGAGGCCAGGCAGGGTGGATAACTGTTTGATGTTCTCTGTATTCACTGCAGCTATGCCAAAGGCCCATCAATATCCTTTTGTTTCCTTAAAATACCCTCTCCTGAGGTAGTCGATGCCAAGGATACAAGGGGCCTCTGGACCAGTCACAATGGGGTGCCTTTGCCATCTGTCCCCTGTTAAGCTCACCTCAGCTTTTACTACCGAAAACTCTTGGCATCCCCCTGTCACTCCAGAGATCCAGATGGCTTCTGCACTCTTGTGCCTTGATGGCATCAGTGTACACTGTGCACCGGTGTCCACTAAAGCTTTGTACTTCTGTGGATCTGATGTGCCAGGCCATCGAATCCACACCGTCCAGTATACCCGGTCATCCCTTTCCTCCTCCTGGCCGGAGGCAGGGACCCTCTATTCCTGTTCCTGGTCAGAGTATTCACTGTCTGACCTTTGTGATGCCAAATCAGAAGTTCCCTCCTCAGGACTGTAGGAAACAGTTTTAGTTCTCTTATATCTGGGAAATCACTGATTGTCTTCTGGTCTCTCTGTGGTAACTACACTGACAGTCTTCTTGGGTGGCCCCTTCTTAACAGGTCTCTTCCCCCTCAGTTCTCGGATCTGGGCACTCAGCTTAGAGGTGGGTTCACCATCCCATTTCCTCATGTCCTCTCCATGCTCACGCAGAAAAAACCAGAGCTTGTTACGTGGCCTGTTCTTGGGGCTTCCTTTCCCTCTGACTGGGGTTGGAGAGGAGAGATCTCTTGGGCTGCCTCTAAAAGTTGGGGTGGTGGCTCGCAGGGATGAGGGAGCACCCAGAGTTTCTTCTACGTTTCGGAGCCAGGAGGATTCCAACTCTACAGTTGGTGTATCCATTTGTGGATAATAAAGTGCCACCAAGCTGCTGGAATATGATGCCGGGGCGCCTTGAACCACCTTCCTCCACATGGCAAGTGTACAAGGGACATCCTCTGGATCTTTGGTGATGCTATCATCCTTTAGATCACTATAGACAATTTCCAGCACTGCTAATTCTCTCAAGTACTGGATACCTTCATCCACATTGGTCCACTTCCCTGGGGACTTTACAAGATCTTCCTTAAAAGGATATCTTGCCTTCACACTTGAAAGAAGCCGTCTCCAGAGGCTACAAGTTGCTCCTTCAAACGTTTGCAAGTCCTCTTTCAATTTCCCGATCCCTAGCAAGGGATCCCAGCTGTTAGGCTTCATGACCTTCTAACTGCTGACTATTGGCCCCATTATCCCAGCATCGCAGCAGCCATGCAGGAATCCTCTCACCTGACTGGCGGCTGTAATCCTTTCGCAAGTCTCGAAGTTCGGATGGGGTCAGGGACCGAGTAACTTTGGTCTCCTGTTTAATCTGCCTCACTCCCTTCGATTCCTTTGCTGAGGGACCTGCCTCTTGATCTAGCCCCATCTCCTCTTTCTCTTCTTCTCCTTCTCTTACTAATCAGCCTGAAACTTGCCTTGTCCATTTTTTTTGTTCACTACTGGGGCAATTACTGTAGTTGCTGTGGTTTGGGTTCCTATCTCAGACATAGTTGTTATGGTTTGTATCCCTGCCTCAGCCATAGTTGTAGTTTGTGTCCCTGTCTCAGCTATAGTGTCCTCAGGCACAGTTTGAGTTCCTGCCTCAACCACAGTCCTCTGAGAATACTGAACAGAGGCCTGGTAGGCCCAGGCCAGCCCCCAGTACAGGACGAGAAGCTGCCCGCATTCCTGGGAGTAAACGAGGCACCCCTCTGTCAGCCGACGGGCCAGTTTGTTAGGGTTATTTACCTCTTCAGGAGTAAACTCCCAGTCAATGGGAGGTGATAACTGCCCTAGGAGCCTGCCCAAATCCCTCCATACACCTTTCCACCCAGGAACTGGGTACCTCAGGGCAGATTTTAACAGCTCCTCACCCGAGGGTCGTTTCCTTCTGTGCCAGGGAGATGACAATTTCCATGAATTCCATAAGGTAACAACAGTGCTGGCTAATATTATTAATAATATCAGGAAGCTTATGTAAGGGTTGGCAATAATCACGGGAGCCTGCATTAAAAGATCATCCATACTCAAATTCACCCAGGGCAGAGAGAAGGAGTTATATTCATTCACAGTCATTGTTTGTTTCAACATGTTCCCAAACTTAGCAAAACAAAGATAAGCAGTGTGGCAGCCAAAGGCCGTATGCCACGCAGGAGCTTACTACTTGAGAGCTGCTATTGGTAATTACTAGAGCATGCAATATATGTGTATATATATATAAAATGCCTTTATCTCGCCCCTGTTCAGGCGCCAAAAGAGACTATCGTGGGTTGACCCTGGCCAGGTGCCAGGTGCCCACTCAGTCACTCTATCACTCCCTCTCCCACTGGGAGAGAATAATAATGAAAAACTATCAGGGTAAGAAAAGGCAGTTTTATTACAGCGGGGGGAAAATATAGAACAAGCAATATGAGAGTTGCATGTGCAAGAGCAGAGGGGAAAACAATCAATCCCTTCTTCCCATCAGTAGCGATGTCCGGACACTTCCTGGGAAGCAGGGCTTCAGCACGCGTGACGGTTGTTCAAGGAGGCAAACATGGACCAGCCCTGAGTGCCTCCTCCTCTCTTCCTTCCCTTATATATCTGAGCTGACATCATATGGTATGGAATATCCCTTTGGCTGACTGGGGTCAGCTGGCATTCTGGTGTCCCCTCCCAGGATTTTGCCCACCCCTATCCCCTTCAGTGGGGGAAGGAATGTCAGAGGGACAGCACAGCTTGGCAGTAGCCAAAACACTGGTCTGTTATCAATGCCAGCTACCAAAGCAAAGCACAGCACTGTAAGGGCTGTGAGCTTTACCCCAGTCAGACCCAGTACACAAGGGAGGCTCCTGCCTTCCATAACAGACACCTGTCTTTCAAACGAAGACAACCACCTCTCCTTCCCCCTACCTCTCCATTTCTTACGCACTGACAACGCACAAAAAGACAACACTTTGAACCTTCAGTCAGTTTGCCACCTCTAAAATAGTCTTTTCTCAGTTCATTTAGGGGGAGAAGTTTCTCTTGCTTATACCATGGACTTCTCTATAAGAAAATACAGCTTTTATGGTTTTCAGCCTCACAACCAACAGCCACCCAGGAGGAAAATCTGCTTGTTGTGGAAGATCCCTCCCACACTTGTAGCCTTCTCACAGCTACTACAGTGGGTCATGACAGTCCATGAGGTACCCTTTTAAGGATGAGCAGTTCTATTACAGCAGCAAAGGCAATCCCCTTCTTTTACTGGCAACACAAGTTCTCCTGGCAACACAAGTTCTCCAGCATTCCCCGGGGCAAGGGACAGGTCACAGCATCTTCTGTGTCTCGGCTCAAGCTTCTCATCAGGCTGCAATTACTTCAGCATCTACTTATCTCTACACAGGTGCCTTGGCTCACTGGCTGCAGTTAGAATATCACATCCTCCATTTGGAGTATTTTCTCATATATTACAGGGAATATTTTAGCTTAGTCCCAACCATAGCTTCACAAAAGAATTTTCAGCTTCACTATTGAAGCACTTCTCATGCTCCTCCCTCTAGGTGTCAGCTCTGCTTCCTTCACTGACTTTAGAGTCTATATGCTGCATTTCTGTAGGTGTCCTCACTCTTTTCTCCCTCTGTGCAGGGAAGGATGGGTGTCAGGAAGTTTTATCCGGGCATGGAGAGGGTTAATCTCTCTCAGGCCTTGCAGTGGTCACATGGTCTCTGCCGGGCTGCTTGAAAAGTCTGAGCCAGGTGGCAGAAGCAGTCAAGAGTCTCGGTGGCTTTGCTGTGCGAAGCTGGCTTGGCCTGGCCCGGGCTGACAGAGCAGGGCCTGTCCCGAGTCAGATGGAGTTGGCCCAGCCCTTGCCTGGCCAGGAGCAGGGGCTTGGCCCTGCCCGCTGTAGTTGGAATGTCGGCCTGGCCGAACTGCATCTGAGCTGAGAACTCAGGCCGGGTCCTCTCCCACGCCAAGCTGCACTGCCGCTCCAAACTCCACTTCCCCCCCCCTCCCTCTGGGGTTGCGGGGCGGGGAGGCAAAGGCCCAGTCTTACCAGAGAGAGAAAGCAGGGGACCTGCTTCTCTTTGAAAAGCAGGAAGGCCAAGTGAAAGACTCTGAAGCGCCCTCTGCTTATATAGGATTTTTTCCTCGAAGGCAGATCAATTTTTAATTGGTTGGCATACATAGCAACACTCAAAACCAGCTGGTTATTGGCTCTCTCTCCCAGGAAGGAAGTTGTATTACTTCCTGCAGCATGGGTCACTTCTAAGATTGACAAGCCTTGGGCCAACCCAGGACAAGTTATATAGTTCCTAGCTAGCCCCAGTACTTTTCCCTATCTTTTCCCTACCCTGATAGGCAAAAAGACAAAACACATTCAAGAAGCTCCAAACCCCAGGGGGGTCCAGGCTCCTATCCTATCTTGGTTCTTTCTGGGAGCCAAGGTGGAAAACAGATCTTTGAGACACACTTCCATAAACAAAGTTTAGTTCCTATCTAAAGGGGAGCTACAGTAAGAGGTGGAACCAAAAGGGGGAATTACGTCACCGCTTATGTCTCTAATTGGGAATTCTTGCCAGTTATGCTAATTTTCTAAACTTATAAAACTCTATTCACCCCATGCGAGGGTAGGCATTTTCCATATCTGCCTCTGGAGGCCTCAAATGAAGACCAGCCTTTATATAACCTCCTATACTAATATTGTTTTGAAAGTGTGTTGTTTTATTTCTAGGTCTTACAAGAGGATGATGTAGAGATGATGGTGGCACCAGATGTGGATGGTAGGGAGATTGAGGGTTTGTCTGTGTCTGAGACTGGGGGAGCCCAAGGAGAAGATGGGCAGTCAGGAAGGAGCCAGGAGTTAATTTCAAGCCAGATGGTGGGGTGGACCTGGGACAAACAGCAAGTGAGTAGACAGGAAGATGATAATTTGGAGAGGGGTAAACAGGAAGAGAGTAAGAAAGAAAGGGGTGAACAGAAGGTGATAGCTCCACTCCGGGAGACGATGAGATTGCAAGGCCCAGTCATGGTAAAAAGTACCTTTCTCCCCAACTGATCTTGAGGCATGGGTGAGATGGGCAGGGCCCTATAGAGCAGATCCAAAGAGGGTAGGTAAAGTATTTGAGAGCATTCTCAAAACTCAAAATCCAGATTGGGAGGAGATCCAAATTCTGCTAGATAATTTATTAGATTCTACTGAAAGAAAGTGTCACGATCCGCTAACACAAGCGGGAGTCGTGATGGTTCATTACCCGAATCTCAGAGTGCAAAAGAAACAGGGACAAGTATTTTTATTTCAATCATAATCAAAGCACCTTTATTGAGTGCCAACAAGACGATTATGCGATAGAGGTGAGAAGGAGATACAGGGTTGAGAGGGAGGGAGAGAAAGGGGGATTATATCTACCACAGCATGATGAAGTCCTCGTGGTCCAGAGCCGATGGATTCCGTCTCGTCCGTGGGGAGATCTCGTAGGGGTCTTTTTTGAGAGTCTCTTTATAGTATTTTCGAAAGCGAGGGGCAGGTAACCAAGAGATGAGGCAATCCTTCCAGAGGCAAGGGGGAAATGGCCAGGAGGTGGGGGAGTAAGGCCCATTGTTTTGGGGTGCAGGTGCACAAAGCAGATCGTTCCTGCGCAGTCCTTTTCGCCCTGGTAGCTAGAGCGACACGGTCTCACAGGCATATGTACACCTCTACACCTGGCAGGCATCCCACCAGGATCTGACCCAGACTTCTTTGTGCAAAAGTCCTCTTTCCCCTTTGGGGTCTTTGGGTTTGCAGTCTCTGTTTCTGTAGATGGTCGTGAGGCAGATGAGGGATTTCTGCCCAGTCTCTTACAGAGAGATGGTGCTCAGGACTGCTAGGAAGGAGATGGACAGGATAGACACAGAGGGGAGGTTACCAGGAACTGCTGAAGAACATTTTCCCTCCTGGGACCCCCACTGGGACCTCAACACCAGGAAAGGGTGGGTTTTACTGGATCCATATAAATGGTGGATATTATTTGGCTTTAAATATGCAATGCCAGAGGTAATTAATTGGTTTAAATTTTATGAGGGGAAACAAGGACTCATGCGATACCAAGTGAATTTGAGGAGCGCCTTAAAGTATCTGCCAGGAGATACACTAATATCAGTCCAGAGAAACCTGGGGAAGCTGTACAGCTGGTTTCCATATTCAGAGAACTCAGCACTGGATATTAAAAGGAAGTTACAAGAACTGGAAGAACTAGACTCTCATGATGTAGGGAAACTTTTAGAAGTGGCCTGGATAGTCTTTGATAATAAACTTCAATAAGAGCTCGTGTGTGCTCTCAGTACATTGTATCTGTGCTGTGTGTCTCTGTCCCTATGTCGCTGTGCACTGTATGTCTATTGTTGGTTGGGTGTGTGTGTACTGTATGTCTGGGTGTATGAGAGTAACTGAAGTATTTGAAGCCATTTTCTGCTGGATAGTCTATTAGATTCCACAGGAAGTGAGAAAGCAAGAGAGGGAACAAGAAAGTAGAAAGAAGGTAAGCAGGAAGTAAAAAGGCAGGATGAGCAGGGGATGGGAAAACAAGAGCCTATCAAGGAGATGGGAAAAGGGAAGAAAGAGAATGGCAGCTGGAAAGAGAAAGGAGAGAAAGACATAGGTTTTTCCAGGGAGGATTGAAGCTGAATCAGTGTACCTATTGTAAAGGTTTTGGACACCGAGGTCCCCACAAGTTGAGGGGGACAGAGGTAGCAAAGCTACCCCTACATCAAGATGGATGGGAACTGGGGGCAGAACCCCAGCACCCCATCTGAACCCCTGGTTACTATACAGCTGGAGATTGAGAAAAGAGAAAATTAACTTTTAATCGACATTGGATTTAAATATGAACCAAAGAAAATTAAGTTAAGAAACTGTAAATCTTGTTGGTGCAACAGGGAAACAAACATTCCTTAACCCTATTAATTTTAATTTTGGCAAAAGATGGATAATTCACCAGTGTTTGTTTTGCCAATCGAAAGGGACGATAGAATTGACACAGACTCCAATAGGAAGAATGTTCTTAATTTACTATTAATATTGAGGCAAAACAGAAGTAAAAGGATACATTTGGTAAAACAACAAGCTTATTAGTCACTTGGCTTTAGCAACAAGTAAAAATAAGCAAGGTAATGCATCTAATCATTACTATACGAGAGAGAGAAAGAATAGTGACTGAGAAAGATGCATCACCAATTGCCTAAATACCTTACCATCATCCAGAGTCTGCAATCACTGGGGAGCCCGGTTTCACAGCAAAGCCCTGGAGAACCCTTCCTGGCAATTGGGAAAATTCTACACAGTAAGTCCACCTGTAGGTGAGGTCTCCAGTTCACCCAAAAAAGGGGCCCAGCTTTTATAGGCCCAAATTGACAAGTCCAAAGGATTTGTTTATATTTTTGTGGTGAAAACATCTGGTTCTGATGGCCCACTTCCCGACCAGCTGGGGCCAGGGCTTGGCCAGAGCCCAGGCCATGGCTGGGAGGGTTTTGCCTAAAATATTCTACTAACAAGTCTCTAGAGATATCTGTTAGGAGGATTTCTTGATATATCTTACACAAGGTTATATATAAATGTCTCTACAACAGCTGGTTTGGCATTAAGAGCAACTAATGAAAATGTTTTAATAATCTATTTTTTTAACTAAAGAACCTTGATGGTATTAATGGCATCATGCTCAAGATTCATCTTTTAAGTCAACTCAGGCTTAGGCCTGCTGTTCAGGCCTTAGCATATCAGTGTTTGATTCCTCTTTTGGGAAGAGACCTGTTCCTGAATTATATATTTAAAGATGGGGAAGTACAATTATTGGTATATGAGACTAAAAGCCATCGAGACAAGAATTTTATGTTGCAGAGAATACCAGAAGCAGGCAATTCTGGAGGAATACCGGAAGCCATAGAAATGCAGTAATACCCTTGTTTTGGACCATGGAACTCCAGGACATTCACGGCGAGCTCAGCCTGTAAGCATTACCCTAAAACCTGGATCAAAACTGGTAAGGCAGAAACAATATCCTTTAAAATTAGAAGATAGAAGGGGAATTCAGAGTCTAATAGAGAAGTTCAGGAAAATGCTATTAGTGATAGAATGTGAATCAGAATATAACACATCCATTTTGCCAGGTAACAGAATGTCACCAGTGGTTTATGGTAATAGACTTGAAGGATGCCTTCTTTTGCATACCTCTCAATAAGTAGAGTTAGGGCATTTTTGCCTTTGAATGGGAAAATCCCAGAACCGGTCGGAAGACTCAGCTTACCTGGACTGTATTACCATAAAGATTTAAAATTAGCCCATCAATTTCTGGGAATAGATTGGCAAAAGAATTAGAGATTCAGAAGAGGGAGAATCTGGAAGGTTTGGTCCTGCAGTAGGTTGGTGACATCTTACTTGCAGCTGAAACTAATGAAAAGTACATGGAATTGACTATCAGTCTTCTAAATTTCTCAGGCCAAGGAGGCTACAAAGTATCTTGGGAAAAAGCTTAAATCATGAATCAGCAAGTTACTTACCTAGGGTCTGAAATAATTCCAGGACAGCAGAAATTGGGAATGGACAGAAAAGAGGCCATCTGCCAGGTAGCCCAACAAGCAACTGCCTGAGATTTAACAGCATGCTTGGGAGGGATGGTCTTGATGGTCTTGAATTAAGGAGGCCCCAGAAGGCCTGAGAGTGAACATGTGATCTGTAACTTAAAGATAGCCCTGATGTCTAACAAAGCCCTTTGAGCTTTTTGTGCACAACCATCAGCACCTCGCCTTTGGAGTTCTGGCTCAGAAGGTAGGGGACTTCAAGAGGCCTGTGGGGTACTTTTCAAAACAACCCAACAATATTAGCCAGGGATGCCTGCTGCCTGTATCAGCAACTGTTCTCATCCAAGAAGCCAGGAAATTGACTTTGGGACAAAAGATAATAATATACACCTCACACGCCATAACCACTGTATTAGGCCAAAAAGGTGGAGGACTGGCTTTCCCTGAGCCGTATGCTGAAATATCTGACTGTTTTGATAGAGTAAGATGTGGAGTTGAAAGTAACCATGGTGGTAAATCCAGCCCAATTACTAAACACCCCGATGCAAAGAGAAGAGCAACTAACCCATGATTGCTTACAGATGCAAGCCGACCAGACTTACAAGATGCACCCATTGAAGAGCCAGAGACAGAGTTCTTTACAGATGGAAGTAACTTGGTGGAAGATGGAAAATGAGGAGCTGGCTATGCAGTAGTCACAATAACCAAGGTAATAAAAGCTGCACTGCTGCCTGTGAACACCTCAGCACAAAGGGCAGAGCTCACAGCATCATGAAAAGCCCTGGAACTGTCAGCAAGAAAAAGGGTAAATGTGTGTGGACTGACTCAAAATATGCTTTTAACATTTGTATTGGTTTTGCATGGCCTGGTTTTTGGTAGCAGGGGGGCCACAAAGATGGCTCCTGTGAGAAGCTGCTGGAAGCTTCCCACCATGTCCAGCAGAGACAATCCTTGATGGCTCTGAAGATGGACATGCTGCTGGCCAAAACTGGGCCAATGAGAAAGGTTGGTAACACCTCTGTGATGACATTTAAGAAGAAAATCAAAACAAAGTCACAGGTTTTTGCTTCTAGTCAGAGAAGAGGAGGAGGTGAGAATTTGTGAGGGAAAACAACATGGCGATACCAAGGTCAGTGGAGAAGGAGGGGGAGGAGGTGCTCCAGGTGCCAGAGCCAAGATTCCTCTACAAGCTGTGGTGAAGACCATGGTGAAATAGGCTGTCCCCCTGCAGCCCATGGGTCCACCTGCAACCCTTAGGGGAGGTGCCCATGCTGGAGCAGGTGGATGCCTGGAGGAGGCTATGATCCAGTGGAAGACCCAGTGGAGAGAGAGGGCACTTGCTTCCAGGCTGGAGCAGCCTGTGCTTGGAGAACTGCATCCCATGGAAAGTGAGACCCACGTTGCCGCAGTTTTGGGAGGACTGTGTGCCCATGGGGGGAATTCACATTGCAGCAGATGCGGTAAGACTGCTGCTTGTGAGAGTGGACCCACACCCGAGAAGTTCATGGAAAACTGTCTCCCGTGGGAGGGACCCTGTGGGGATGGATGAGACTGACAGCAGGCCTGAAAGCCTCTTGGACATGGACTTGAAAGCGATCAGAATTTACCCGTGAGAAAGCCCTGTGAGAAAGCAATGGTATGAACACCTGCAGCCACAGTGGGGGACAGCCAAGAAGATAACCAGGGAAGATGTTTTGCACCCAGAGATGGCCTTGCAGAAGAGCATCAAGAATTTGGTGGAGGATTTATAGTGTGTAGTTGACTGCTTGTATGGCTTGTTAACGTGCTGGGAGAGTTCTTGTTATGAAGATAGCTTTAGTGTTGTTTTCCACGCAGCCGATAGTAGCATGTTACAGTAGCTGGGGAAAAAGGGTATAAAGATGTTAGCATAGACTAATAAAGTACTTCTTCTTTGTCCTTGGACTATTCACGTGTCGTGTGTCTGTCTCTACTGCGACAGGACCCCACAGTCTCACAGGGGATGGACTCTTCTCCCAGAGCAATGGAAGAAAATCTCGGTGATGAACTGACCGAAATCCCCATGCCCTGTCTCCCTGCACTGTTGGTGGGAAGGAGGGAGGGGCTGGGAGAGAAATAGTGTTTTAAGGGCTTATTTTACTTCTCATTATCCTGCTCTGATTCTGTTAGTAATAAATTCACTTTGCAACTTTAGGTTTAGCCTGTTCTGCCCTTGAAGTGTTTCTCCCAGTCCTTAACTCACTGGGAAATCACTGTTATGGTGACTAGTCTATAAATTCAGATACTTAGTGTCTGTATGACAAAAGTTGATGAATCTCTTTAAAAATACCCCTTTGAATTTAAAAGGGCTTCCTTCACGCATCACCAAAAGAGGAAACACTACTGGAGGTTACTAGGAAATTAAGATTTCTGAGCTACCACTTCAACCAGGATACAGGTATCTCCTGGTGTTGGTAGATACCTTTTTCCGGGTGGCCAGAAGTTTTTCTCAGCTGCACCAATAAGGCTAGGGAAGTCATCAAGGTTTGGAGTGTGTATAAGGAGGTCATCTCATAGAGGACCTCATCTAGTATTTAAAATGCTGTAGCAACTTAGTAAACTATTTCGTTGGGGCAATCCTAAAATGAATTAGAAGGTTTATCTTTCTCTCAGAATTTCTTACCCTAGACCCCATTCATTCATTTCAGCCCAGAGATCAAGTACCCATCAGAAACAGTGGAAAGAACCTTATCTGGTTCTGGTGACTACAAGAACATCAGTGAAAGTGAAAAGACAATTCCTGGATTCATCAAACCAGAATTAAGAAAGCTCTCGACTCACTGTGAAAAACACTGGACAGTGAAAAACACCAGACTTCTGCAGCTGAAAATTTCAAAGATATCTGTAGACAAGTAGTGAAATGTATATGTTAATGTTTATGGGAATCTTTTTTCTTTAGGTGGGGAGGGTTTAAGAAAATTTGATAATAACTTTAATCCAAGGGTTTGGTAAAATGTGTAATCTGTCCAGCATTACAGCCTGCCTCCCTATCCCTGGTCCAACAGGGGAACCCATTCCTTGGGGGATTATCCCTATAGATCTGTCAATTATAATTCACTATGATAATCTGACTAAAGCAAAAGCAAAAGCAAACATCACCCACTATTTGGATGAGAAAGATGTAGATGACAGGGAGATGGCCTCCTTGAAGATCTGATAGCTCAAAGGTCAGGAGACAATAGAACTACTTTGGGGAAAAAAGAGGTAAGGAGTGTCAAACAGGATCCCATAGTCTCGGCCTACATTTTCTGGATTTCACCTTGGCAGCTTCAGGAAGCCAGGCAGCCAGGTTGTTAGATTCATGTGTTACTAAAAATCACACCCAAAATGTTTCAGACTTGCCAGAGTGTCAAACTCTCTGGAGAAAGCCTCATACCTGGATAAAGCCCTTAGAAGAATGATAGAAGGGGAAGGTAAAGTGGTGTCTGGACTGGGGAATCACACCTATGTATAACCTAAACAAGAGCCAATGGAGGTGTGGAGGAAAAAACTATGAAAGTCAGTCTAACACCATAAGCTGGATGGCCAAATTAGTTCTAAATTGCAGTAACCAACCTTTAAATTGTCTTAAGTCTCTGGAAGTTCCTTCCCCAGGTTACACTGTCTGGGCTGCCTCAGACAGATATTGGATTACCCGATTCCTTCTTGGACCAACCACCCTACAAGTTACCTTATGCCAAACTTGGAGAAGAAGCCCCATAAAAGTCCAATATTGGAGTAAGGCAAAATGAGACACCAAAAATGAATGGACAGGGTCTTCAGCTTCCACACAGTTCTTACAGTCTTCTCTTACCAGGAGCCATGGCTCTAGAAGACAGAATCTTGTTAGATAATCTAATTTGGCAAGTAAAGAAACTATCCAAAGCTACAGAAAAGGGATTTCAAATCATAAATAGGCAAATAAAGGCAAATACAAAATTTACATTACAAAACAGGCTGGCCTTAGATCTATTGCTGGCCAAAAAACAAGGGCTTTGCCGGTATTTAAAATTGGACAGGGAACACTGTTGTGTACGCATCCCAAATGTAACAGAAGGTCTCCAAAAACAATTTAACAAAATGCGACAAGTTGCTGAACATATCAATGCTATCGAAAAAGCCTCTGAAATTAATTGGTTTAATAGAATTCTTCAAGGAATAGGGGGATGGTCCCTGAGAGGATGGCTGGGTGGAATACTGGAAACCTGATGTGGAGTAATTGCAGTTAAAAATTCCTGGTGTAGAAAGAGAAGGTGCAGCCGGAAATGAGGTATTCAGTATGACAAGTTCCACCTACAAAAAACTCATAAAACCAGGAGAATGCCTGCAGAGAGCCTCTTTCAGGCTTCCGGTTTGCTGAGGATAAAACGTCGCTGTCTCCCTCTTCGCACTGAGCTGGGTAAGGTCTCCTCAGACCACGTGGTCTGGGGTAGCCAGCCAACGTGGCGTGGAGGGGGAGGGGAGAGGGAACCCACACCAGTCTTTTAGTTTCTCATGGCAGCTTCATGCGAAAGGGAGCCAGATCGACTCTGCTCGGCTCCATCCAAGCCAAGAGAGACTTCATTCTGCTGCCCCTGGCCAAGGAACTTTACCGGCTCCATTTTGCCTAGCCTGGGCCAGGCTGGTCCCTCTCCCCCTCCACGGTGCGGCCCGGCGGGAAGAGGGTTTGAGGTCGGGCCCCGTAGGGCTCAGGAGCACCCCACCAATTAGCTCCGCAGCGTGGCTCAGCGTGGGAGAGAGAGAAAGCTTGGGCTGGGTCCCTCCTATAGCTTGGACGGGGCTCTGTCGACTCCTTGCAACTCTGTGTGGGAGGGGGAAAAGGCTTGGACTCGGCCTCTCCTGCAGCTCGGACTCGGCCCCTCCTGCAGCTCAAACGCAGCCTGGCCAGGCAGCCTCGTGCGTGGTCTGGCGCTGAAGGAGACTTGAACCATCCCCCCTGCAGCACGGACGTGGTCCCGCCTAGCCCCTACGACTCAAATGGAGATTGGATGGGAGGCAGCACAAACAAGCTCCTTTCCTTCGGTTCAGGCACGGGCTTACAACTCTCAAACCATGCAGGTGAAAGTCATGTGACCATCGCCCAGCTGAAAGACAAATTAACTGTTTCTTTCCAGTATCAGAATGGGACTTAGGGGCATTCATTTTTTCCCCCCACACAGAAAGAACACAGGAATGAAGGCACCTACAAAAGGTACAGCATAAAGACTTTAAGTTAATGAATGTAACCAAGCTTATTTTCAAAGAAGGAAGAGATGAGGAGTGCTTCAATGCTGAAAATTTTTTGTAAAAAACATGTTGATAAAGTAGGCTATAATATACCCTGTAATATATGAACAATGGTCTAAAAGTGGTGAGAAAACTGAGATGTAATGTTCTGGGTTGTAAGCAGTGGACTGAGACTCTTGCATATAAGATTTTCCTTGCCCCGGGAAATAGAAGACTTGTGTTGCCGATAATGAAGAAAGGGGATGTCGTTGCCACTGTAATAGAAACATTAATTCTCAAAAGAACACCTCAATGACCATCATATGTCCATTGGTAGTAGCCCTGGGAAAGCTACTGAAATGGGAAGGGGTCTGGAGACTCAAATCTTTCCCTTTGGGGTGGGGCGGGGGGGGGGTGGGGGTTGCTTGCTGGAAAGCTGATAACCATGGAAACTATGGAGTCAACATCATAAAACAAAAGAAAGCTTCTCTCTCTACATGAATTAAGAAAAGAACTATTTTGTTCCAGAGGTGGTGGTTTAACTACAAGTCAAAGTGTTACCTTTTGTGTGGTCTGTAGGAAAGAAATGAAAGGGGTGGGGAGGGGAAAAGTGTTCTAAAGGGTTGGTGTTGATGCCTGATTATTATTCCTGTTTTAAGTCCGTCAATAAAATTCCTTTTTTGTATTCCTTAAAGTACAAGCCTGCTTTGCCTACTATTAATCCTTATCTCACAACAAAATCAAATAATTTTGGCTACAAAATTAATGTTTCTACCACGTTTCAATCCCCCAAACCTCTAAACAGCAACAAAACCATTGATGCCTTTTCCTTGGTTTTAAAATTAAGAGCTAGACATGGTTAAGGAATAAAGGGTTTTTATTTTGATAGTTAATAAGGAACTTTATAGTGCAACACTTCACCAAGGTGGTGATGCCTATATAACTTAGGTCAAAGTTACAAGGTGCTTATATAGCTTGAGTTATAAGATATCTATGCAAACCTGATATCAATATAACCTGAAGCATAACTTTCTATACTTATATAACTTGAATCACAGCTTTTTATACTTCTATAACCTGATATAAATAACTTTTAATACAATGTAATGGCTAGTATATGGTTAACTAGTTGCTTAATGCTGAATAGACAAAAAAGAAAGAAAAAAACTCACCAGGTGTATGGTTTCAGAAATAGATAAGTACAGTACTAATGAGAAATTGCAAGTTCTAAGACAATTAGCCACAAAACAAAGAATTTAGACTGGTAAGGACCAGACAGACCAAGGAACACCATAACTGCACATGCTCTGAAGACAAAGTTGAAAAGTTCAGATGCAAAGAAGACTTTGGAAGCCTTCATCAAAGACCCCTGATGACCCCTGAATTGGGGAAGTGCAAGCGCAGTGCAAAAGAACTGTCTAATAACCATGAGATCATACTATGTAAATTAGTTCCAGCGTGTATATGATGATGTTATAATGACATAGTAACACTAAGCAATACTTACTGTATAAATATACCACAGCACTTGACAAAGGTGGGTGAGTTAGGAGGAGAAATCCCCCTCACCACCAGTGCTGCAATAAACAAATGCCTGCTCTATAGACACTGGTCTATGGGGATTTATTTCCAGCCTTTCAGGCATCAGTGGAATATGCTGAAATGCACACCCACGGTAGATTGTATATACAATTTTATAGACCTTGCAAATAAGCATATCTAACAAAGATGCCTTAAATGAGAGGTTTGAATGAATAGAGTGATATCCTTCTATCTCGAAGCATTTCCCTTTGATGGGTTTAATCCTAGTTTACAGGATGTATTCTAGAGGGGACTTTGGTTTCTTAAGTTATTGTAGAGCTTTTTGGACTCTAATGGTGAGTCCTTTAAGATGTTTGGTCTCCTGGACTAACAGAATACCAGGACTATGCTAAGTTATCAGACTTAAGGAATTACAAGTATGCATGCTAAGAGCACTGAGAATATGTAAAAGGTATACAAAAGAGAAGGCAAAAAATCATCATGACATCACCATAATAATTATAATGTTAATTGTAGTAATTACTGTAGTGATTACTAGTCTTACTGTTAGCTGTGTTCGCAGAATATTTTTGATCTTGTGAAGATGTATCCGACTACAGATAGAAATCAAATTGACCCTGAAGAATTTTTAAAGTTTCAAAATGGTTAAATTCCTACTCAAAGGGTTAATTCAATTTTTACTGTACCTGTGGAAACTTTTAGCAGAGAAACAAGGCATGCAAAAGCTTCATTCAGCAAAGATGGTTGGGAGATTATTACCCATTGCTGATATTCCAGGCTGGCAGTGATATGGTAGGTGAGAGGTGCATTAGGGCAATTAAAAGGGACTTTAGGGCACTGGGTCAAGTGGTTGGTAAGGCAGGAGCACAGGTACTGTTCTGCTCAGTCCCTTTGGTAGCAGGGGAAAATTATGAAAATGTTGAAAGGAATAGGAGAGCTCACATTATTAACAAGTGGCTCAGGGCTTGGCGTCATCAGAGAAATTTTGGGTTCTTTGATCATAGGGCAACTTTTACAGCACCTGGCCTGCTGGAATTGGATGGGCTCAGTCTCTCTGTTAAGGGCAGAAGGATTTTAGCTCATGAACTGGCGGAGCTCAATGAGAGGGCTTTAAACTAAGTTTGAAGGGGGAAGGAGATATAGCTGGACTCTCTGGAGGCAGGCCCAAGGGTGGTAAGCCTGAGTTAAAGGTAAAATCAGCAGCCCAGCTGAGGTGCATGTATACTAATGCATGCAGCATGGGTAACAAACAGGAAGACCTGGAAGCCATGGTACAACAGCAGAGCTATGATGTAGTTGCCATCACAGAAATGTGATGGGATGACTCACATAGCTGGAGCACTGCACTGGATGGCTACAAGCTCTTCAGAAGAGACAGGAAAGGGAGAAGAGGTGGAGGAGTGGCCCTTTATATTATGGAGGCTTTTGATGCCATGGGTATTGAAACTAATGATGATGATAAAGTCGAGTGCCTATGGGTGAGAATCAAGGGGAAGGCCACCAAGGCTGACATCCTTATGGGGGTCTGTTATCGCCCACCCGGTCAGGAAGAAGAGGTGGATAACTTATTCTATAGCCAGCTGGAGAATATTTCAGGATCACCAGTCCTTGTTCTAGTGGGTGACTTTAACCTACGAGACATCTGCTGGGAGCTTACAGCAGCAGAAAAGAGGCAGTTCAAGAGGTTCTTAGAGTGTGTGGAGGACAACTTTTTGCCGCAGTTGGTGAGTGAGCCCACCAGGGAAGGGACTATGTTAGACCTGTGATGCCTGAAGGATTTTTCTGCTTTTCTCCTGAATACTTCTTACACTGTTCCCTATATTCACAAGTATTAGCATGCATACTTGTGATGCTTTAGGTGATAGTTTAGCCCGGTTTCATGGTGTTTAGTAGGCTGGTAGACTAAACACCCCTGAAGCCACGTAGAGTTAGAAGACCAAACACTCTGTTTTCATGGGCCCTCAAGGTCTCCTAGTAGGACAGATTTTGTAAACTAGAAGTTAGCCCACCCAAGCCCCTTATTGGGCCCTCCTGGTAGATATGCTAATGTGTAGAGTCTTTAATTGTATACTCGACTGGGGGGACGGGGCTTTTGCAACGTGTTCTACCTGGATGGCAGAAGCCATCGAATGGGATCCTATTAAAATACCGAAGTAAACGACCCCCAACCCTCTAACCATGTCTGAGCCTTTATTTCCTAAGACCAGAAAAAGACATCACCTGTTATTTGCAAATAGAGATGGGTTGGTGGGAGATGTGGTGGTTGGAGGCCGCTTGAGGCATAGTGATCATGAAATTATAGAGTTCTCAATATTTGGCCAAATGAGGAGGAATTTCAGTAAGACTTCACTTTGGACTTTCAGACAGCAGACTTTGGCCTATTTAGGAGACTTATTTAGAGAGATCCTTGGGAAGCAGCCCTTAAAAACAAGGGAGTCCAGGAAAGGTGGACGTACTTCAAAACAGAGATCTTGAGGGCACAGGAGCAGACAATCCCTGTGTGCTGAAAGATGAGTCGATGAGGCAAACGTCCAGCCTGGATGGGCAGCAAGGTTTTGAAGGAACTCAGGAATAAGAAGAGGATATATCATCTTTGGAAGGAGGGTCAGGTCTCCCAGGAAGTGTTTAAGGGGGTTGCTAGGGCATGTAGGAAGAAAATTAGGGAGGCCAAAGCTCGGTTTGAACTTAATTTGGCAACTCTTGCAAAGGATAATAAAAAATGTTCTTACAAATACATTAATGGCAAAAGGAAGGATAAGGCCGACCTTTGTTCCCTCCTGAATGCAGGAGGGAACTTAGTAACTGCAGGGGAGGAGAAGGTGGAAGTGCTTAACGCCTTCTTTGCCTCAGTCTTTAGTGGGAAGATGGCTTGTCCTCAGGACAACTGTCCTCTTTGGTTGGTAGATGGTGTCAGGGAGCAGAGTAGTCCCCCTGTTATCCAGGAGGAGGCAGTCAGAGAACTGCTGAGCAGCTTGGATGTTCATAAATCTATGGGACCAGATGGGATTGATCCCAGGGTGATGAGGGAGCTAGCAGATGAGCTTGCAAAGCTGCTCTCCATCATTTACCATCATTCCTGGCTCACTGGTGAGGTTCCAGATGACTGGAAGCTGGCCAATGTGATGCCTATACACAAGAAAGGTAGGAAGGAGGAGCCTGGGAATTACAGGCCAGTCAGCCTGACCTAAGTACCCAGTAAGGTAATGGAACAGTTTATATTGAGTGTCATTAGGCAGCACTTACAGGATGGCCAGGGGATCAGACCCAGCCAGCATGGATTCTGGAGGGGTTGCTCATGTTTGACCAACCTGGTCTCCTTTTATGAGCAGGTGACCCGCCCGGTGGATGCGGGAAAGGCTGTGGATGTTGTCTATTTGGACTTCAGCAATGCCTTTGACACTGTCTCACACAGCATACTCCTGGAAAAGCTGAAATCCCGTGGCTTGGATAGGAGCACTCTCTTTGCTGGGTCAAGAATTGGCTGGATGGCCGGGCCAAGAGAGTGGAGGTGAACGGTGCTGCATCCAGCTGGCGGCCGGTCACTAGTGGTGTCTCTCAGGGGTCTGTGCTGGGGCCAGCTCTGTTCAATATTTACATTGATGACATGGATGAGGGTCTTGAGACTTTGATTAGTAAATTTGCAGATGACACTAAGCTGGAAGCATGTGTCAATCTGTTGGAAGGTAGGAGGGCTCTGCAGAGAGACCTGGAACGGTTGGATAGATGGATGGGCAGAGTCCAACAGGATGAAGTTTAATAAGTCCAAGTGACAAGTCCTGCATTTTGACCACAATAACCCCCTGCAACGTTACAGGCCGGGGACGGTGTGGCTGGACAGTGCCCAGACAGAAAGGGACCTGAGGGTGCTGGTTGACAGCCAATTGAACATGAGCCAGCAGTGTTCCCTGATGGCCAAGGCCAATGGCACCTGTAGTGGTTTTCAGTTCACCTATTACAGGTTCTGGCCAAGTGGCAGCATACTTACCAAAATTTACCTGATGTTTGCTGTGAGATGAGGATTAGGAGTAGGCAAAGCAGGCTCAAACTTTATAAAGTACAAAGAAACTTTATTAATATACCTAAGACAAAGGGAAAGAGAAAAAAAACCAAGAAAAACCAGAACAAACTCCTCAGACCACCCTTCCTTCCCCCACCTCTCCATTTCATTCACCCTGACAACATACAAAAGACAACACTTCGACCTCCAGTCAGTTTACCACCTCTGAAATAGCTCTTGTTCGAGTTCATTTAGGGAGAGGTTTCTTTTGCTTACACCATGGATTTTCTGTAAGAAAAATACAGTTTTTTATGGATCTTCTGCCTCATCATCAGCCACCGCCCGGAGCAAAGTCCAGCTTAATGGTGGACCTCTCCCACACCAGTAGCCTTCCCACAGCCACTAGGGTGGGTTATGAACAGTCCACAGGGTACCTGTTTTAAGGATGCCCAGTTCAATTGCAGTAACAAAGAAAATCCCTTCTTCTGTGCTTAGCAACACAGGTCCTCCTGACAACTCAGGTTCTCTGGCATTCCCCCCAGGACCAGGGCTCTGGGTCACAGCCTCTCCTCTCTCTCGGTTCAAGTTTCTCATCAGGCTGTACTTATTTCAACACTTACTTGTCTTTACCCAGGTGTTTCAGTTCACTGGCTGCAATTAGAACCTCACATCCCCCTTTTGGACTATGTCTTCATATATTACAGGGAATTTATTAGCTCAGTCCCCAACCATGGTTCTCCAAAAGAGTTTTCAGCTTCACTCTGGAAGCACTTCTCATGCACCTCCCTGTAGGTATCAGTTCTGCTTTCCTCACTGACTGTAAAGTCTCTGTGCTGCATTTATGTAGATGTCCCCACTCGTTCCTCTCTCTGCGAGGAAGGATGGGTGTCTGTAAGTTTAGTCTAGGCATGGACAGAGTTAATCTCTGTCTCTCTCTCTCTCTGGCAGTGTGACGATCACGTGCTCCCTGCCGGGTTGTTTGAACGGGTCCGAGCTGGAAGGCAGAAGCTCTCAGAGTCTCTGTGCCTGGCTCTGTGGATCTGGCTTGGCCTGGTGAGGCCATCTGGGCCCGGGGTGACAGGGCAGGGCCTGGCCCGAGCTGGATGGAGTCCAGCCCGGTCCTTGCCTGGCCCGGAGCAGGGGCCTGGCCCTCTCTCGTGTAGCTGGCACACCGACTGAGCTGTATCTGCTGAAAATTCCGTCCGGTTCCTCCCCCATGCCCGGCTGCAGCGGCACGGCCACTCCAAACCTCCCTTCAGCCCCCCCCCCCCCTCCCTCCTTGGAAGGAGTCAGGGGGGGCTGGGGCCTTACCAGTGAGAGAAGCAGGAGATGCTCCTCTCCACACCGTAGCAGGTCTAAAGAGGACGAGCTTCAGAGGGTCTCTGCTTATATATGGTTTTTTCCCCGAAGGCGGATCAACTTTTTAATTGGTTCACCTACATATCAATCCTTAAAACTACCTGATTATTGACTCTCTCTCCCAGGAAGGAAGTTATATTCCTTCCTGCAGCATGGGTCACTTCCTAGATTTTGACCCCTCTGGCCTAACCCAGGACAACAGCCCTTTCCAAAAATCTCAGAGCTCTTCCTGGAGATCACCATAATTTATTTTTTTTTATTTAGACAGTGGAGCCATCAAAAACTTCAAGATATTTTGAAAAGCCAGTGATAGAACTGAGATACAAAGCAGGTCAAAGACCCTCAGTTCATTATCTGCTGGGTAACTGTGGCAGGACATGTCTATCCTCCCCCCAACCACATCCCCCAACCACAGATGGTTGGTGCATATGGAAGAGATAATCCAGGGTGAAAGGCCTAGCAAGGGGTCATCTCTGGCACCAAAAGGGCTCAGGCCCCAGCTAAGAATCAACACCTTAGTCTGGAGGGCAGGTGTGGGAAGAGATAAAAGAAAAATTTCTTGCCTGAGCGACACTGTTTTACAAACTATAAAAGCACACAAAATTATCATGGAGGCAAAAGCCTCCTACACACACATGCACACCCTGAAGGCGTAAGGGATGTCTCCCCAGAGTTTGGATGCAGATTCCACGGTTACTTTCCTGGGAATTGAGGGGAAAGATCTTGATGTGTGCCCCACGAACAACTGAATGGTAAGAAACATTGGATCCTAAGTTATATTATTGCTTCGCTAGCTGTAAAATTAATGGTACCATTTAGCCCGCACTGTATATACCTACTAGTAGCTATTTTTGTCCTTATTCCTGTGTAGTAGATAGTTTGTTTTAGGTCTTATGTCTGTTAGTTTTGAGTCTATTAAATAAATAATTCATTCTATAATAGACCGAATCAGCCATTATTAAAGAACTTGTGAACGAGAGTGGGTTTTGAGGTGCTGGCGACCTCAGTAAAGCTACTGCCTGCTGCCGGAGGCCTGGGCAAAAGGCAGGGACTTATCTAAACCCCCACATCTATTCATAGCAGCAACTCTCTCTGCCCTTTGAAAAATTTTAGCATTATTTCAGTAAAGTAGAAGACACTTTCATAATTATTATTGGTTATTTCAACTCTCAATTCCCATGTGACTTATATGACATTCTGTCCAGGATTGGGAAGGATGAAATGTATCAAATTAAATGGCATATTTTCTCCTTAGCCGATGTATGATGCCTATAAATAGAGCTGACCAGAAAACAGGATGCCATTTCAATAAGGGACCAGGCATTGTCATAATTTGAATAAACTACTGAGAAGTCTTTATCTCTCTCTTACTAAGTTTTGGACTTCAGAAGAGTTTGGATATTGCTGAAGTATAAGAGAACTTAGGAATTCTTGATGTTGCAAACTCCTGTTTGTGCTTAATTCTTTATAGAAGGGGCTCCTACCTGAAGTACTGCATTCAGCTCTGGAGAAAGATGTGGACCTATTAGAATAGGTACAGAGGAGGTCCAGGAACATGATCAGAGGGCTGGAACAACTCTCCTATGAAGAAACGCTGAGAGAGTTGGTGGTGTTCAGCATGTAAATGAGAAAGCTCAGGGACACCTTATTGCAGCCTTTTAATATATAAAGGTGGATTAAGATTTTGAACTGAAAGAGGGTAGGTTTAGCTCAGATATTAGGAAGAAAGTCTTTACTGTGAGGGTGGTGAGGCACTGGAACAGGTTGCAAAGCAAAGTTGTGGACGCCTCATCCCTGGAAGTGTTCAAGACCAGGTTGGACTGGGCCCTGAGCAACCTGGTCTAGTGGAAGGTATCACTACATGTGACAGGGAGATTGGACTAGATAATCTTTAAAGGTCCCTTCCAACCCTACCCATTCGTGCAGTAGGAGTTGATTTGCACAAATTCAGTGTAAACTCTTTCTTCAGTCCCAGGGACAAATGAATACTTCTAACAAAGATAATAACTGGTCCTCAAACATTGATGACTTAATAAAAAGAAGTAGACTATTTAATAAAATTTCATTGAATTTCAGTTCTGTCTCTGAGTGTATTTTTTAAATAAAAATTTCATTCCGTGTTAATTTTGGTCAATTGTTTCATTGCTTAGGACAGACTGCTTCAACTAGTAGTCCATGAAGTAAATTTGGCTTTCAGATGCTTTCTTTCTGACCTGTTCTCTTTTTCTGGTGGAGATGGAAAATGTCTCTCCTATCAGCTAAGGGTTAGTGCATCTGACAGCACACTCTACCCTCTCTACCAGACATGTTTAAATAGAAAGCAGGCATCATTCAGGTTATATTGATATTAGGTTACATAGATATATTATAAGTCAAGCTATACAAGTACCTTGTAACTTTGACCTAAGTTATATAGGCATCAAGGTGGATCTCTGCTCTACCTTAAATCTCCATGGGCTGCAGGAGCAGAGCTGCCTCACCATGGTCTTCACCATGGGCTGCAGAGGAATTTTGGCTCTGGCACCTGGAGCACCTCGTCCCCCTCCTTCTCCACTGACTGGTATCTGCAGAGTTGTTCTTCTCACATGTTCTCACTCTGCTCTTCTCTGGTCACAACTAAAACTGCACCACAACTTTTGTTTTGATTTCTTCTTAAATATGTTGTGTAGGAAGCTCTAGGGACTACAGAGGGTGAAAAAACTTTTCTGGCTTGAGATTTAAACGGCCATCTCTGAGGTTCCAAAGCTGGCTCCTAACACTGGGCGCCACTGGCCGCTATAGGCAGGTATTTGCCATTGCACTATAAAAGAACAAGGGCGGGGTTCCCCCCCTCAGAACCAAGATGGTGGTGCCCACGTACTTCGCCACGGCTAAACCGAGCCGCTGCAGGAGAGGAATGCCTGCCTGCAGGCAACAAGCAGACCAAAGCTGTGCCATGTAGCCTATGCTCCCCTGAGCAAAACACAAAAGGGAGAAAAACCTCTGGAAGCCACTAAAGGAAAGCAAGTGGCCCCCACTCCCACTAAACAAACAAAGCCAATGCTGGCTCCCTTGACCATGCTGAGCCAGACCTCCAAAGACTGAACAGACAAACGACCTTACAAAGAAACTGATCCCACAAAAAGGTCGCAATCTGGTCCCTAAAAAGAACTCCCAGTTTTCTGGAAAACAAATTACAATTGCAAGCAAACAATTACCAAAAAGAGCTGCGTTTTATGTTACCTCTCCTGCTCTTGCATGGGGTCTTGGGACCTCCATGGCTTCTCAGGTCGCCGTGGGAGATTCTTTGAAAAAATGCTGGCAGAAAGAATTCTTGCAGGGTGTCCGGAGAAGTCACAGGGTCCCTTGTCCCATCTGGGGTGTCAAAAATGTTACCTAAAATCAAAAGACAAAAACTTTCCAAACAATATTAAGAGTTGGAATATAAAAAACATTTTTTTAATGAAAACTTTCTGGTGCTGTTATGAATGAGTGTGATGCCTATAAAACCCAGTGTGGTAGTTTCAAAGCAAATCAGTGAGAGGCTCAAAGTCAGAACTACAATTTAATAGCAAAAATGTAATAATACAAAAAACACTGACAGAGTCAGAATACAACCTGACACCCTGTTGGTCAGGGTGTTGGTAGTAGTCCACTTAGAAGGTGGTTGCAGTTCTCTGGGAGTGATAAATGTGATTCTGTTGAAGCAATGATCCTGTGAAAGGTGTAGTATTCCTCTGAAGGTCCAGTGGTGGTGTAGAAGGATCTGGTCTTCCTCTGGGAATCCCGTGGAAAAAGCTGCCTGTGGTGCTTCAAATCTCAGTTTATATGCAGATCGGGATACATTGGTTCCTCATCCTGGGCGGGGCATCTCACAATGGGATGATGAGCCACTATCTGCAATGTTGGGGGTGAGTAAAGTGCTCCACCCAGCCCTAACGACCGGCCCATTAGCAAACCATTCTGCAGCCATCAGGAACACTGCCACGCCCGGACCCAACATCCCATGAAGATGGTGATAGAACACATACCATTGTAACCTAAGACATCATCCACCCCTTATTCTATCACCATCTATATGATACCCAAGCCATTACCCCCTTTATATATATATATACATATACAATGAAACTTTACACACAGTTCTCACTTAAAATTAAGTTTCCTTGTGGTACACAATGGGTTTCCCCATCTTTCTGCATTACCCACCAAGTGTAACCAGGTCCTTGAGCAAAAACAACCCCGTGGATGGGTTTGCCTTTGTCTGAGGTGGGACTAATCCAAATAGTCTTTCCTAAAATACCTCTCATGTGTACCACAGGGACTCTATCTCCGTCCACTGTGTGCAAGGGTTCAGACTGGGCAGGACCAGCTCGATTGATGGAGCCTCGTGTGTTGGCCATCCAGGTGGCCTTTGCTAAGTTCACTTCCCAATTTTTGAAGGTCCCCCTGCCAAGTGCCTTCAGGGTGGTCTTAAGTAGTCCGTTGCACCGTTCAACTTTCCCGGCAGCTAGTGCATGATAAGGGATATGATATATCCACTCGATGCTATGTTCTCTGGCCCAGCTGTTTATAAGGCCATTCTTGAAATGGGTCTTGTTGTCCGACTCAATTCTCTCAGGGGTGCCATGTCTCCACAAGACTTGCTTTTCCAGGCCTAAGATGGTGTTTCGGGCGGTAGCATGAGGCACGGCATAGGTCTCCAACCATCCAGTGGTTGCTTCCACCATAGTCAGCACGTAGCGCTTGCCTTGGCAGGTTTGGGGAAGGGTGATGTAGTCAACTTGCCAGGCTTCCCCATACCTATACTTCGACCATCGTCCACCGTACCACAGAGGTTTCACTCGCTTGGCCTGTTTGATCATAGCGCAGGTCTCACAGCTATGGATGACCTGTGAGATGCTGTCCATGGTCAAGTCCACCCCTCGGTCACGAGCTCATTGGTACATTGCATCTCGTCCCTGATGACCAGAGGTATCATGGGCCCAACAAGCTAGAAATAATTCTCCTTTGTGCTGCCAGTCCAGATCCACCTGTGATACTCTCAGTTTGGCAGCTCGGTCCACCTGCTCGTTGTTACGATGCTCTTCATTGGCCCGACTCTTGGGTACGTGTGCATCTACGTGTCGAACCTTCACAGTCAGCCTCTCTACACGGGTAGCGATGTCCTGCCAAATCTCAGCGGTCCAGATGGGTTTCCCTCTGCGCTGTCAGTTGGCCTTTCTCCAGGGATTCAAACAACCCCACAAAGCGTTAGCTACCATCCAGGAGTCAGTGTAGAGATAGAGCCGAGGCCACTTCTCTCGCTCAGCAATATCCAAAGCCAGCTGGACGGCTTTAAGCTCGGCGACCTGACTCGATCTACCTTCTCTCTTAGTAGCTTGTGCATCTCATTGTGTGGGGCTCCATACAGCAGCTTTCCACTTCCGGTTAGCGCCCACAATTCGGCAGGAACCATCAGTGAAGAGGGCATATCGTCTTTCACTCTCCCGTAGCTCATTATATGGTGGGGCTTCCTCTGCATGTGTCACTTGCCCCTCCTCTTCTTCAGAAGATAATCCAAAAGTCTCACCTTCAGGCCGATTTGCTATAATTTCCAGAATCCCAGGGCAACTAGGGTTTCCTATCTGGGCTTGCTGTGTGATCAGCGCAATCTACTTGCTCCACGTGGCGTCGGTAGCATGGTGTGTGGAAGGAGCCTTTCCCCTGAACATCCAACCCAGCACTGGTAGTCGGGGTTCCAGAGGTAGCTGTGCTTCGGTGCCAATTACTTCCGAGGCAGCTCGAATTCCTTCATAAGCTGCAAGAATCTCTTTCTCGGTTGGGGTATAGCTGGCCTCAGATCCTTTGTATCCCCGACTCCAGAATCCAAGTGGTCATCCTTGAGTCTCTTCAGGTCCCTTCTGCCACAGGCTCCAGGATGGACCATTCTCCCCGGCCGCAGTGTAGAGCACATTTTTCAATTCCTGTCTTGTTCTGACAGGCCCAAGGGCTACTGCATGGGCAATCTCCTGCTTAATTTGTTCGAATGCTTGTTCTTGCTCAGGACCCCACTGGAAATTATTTCTTTTTCGTTTCACGAGGTAAAGAGGGCTTACAATTGTGCTGTATTCCGGGATATGCATTCTCCAAAACCCGACAGCTCCTAGAAAAGCCTGGGTTTCCTTCTTGTTCGTAGGTGGGGACATAGCAGTGATCTTGTTGACTACTTCTGTTGGGATCTTGTGACGTCCATCTTGCCACTTGACTCCTAAGAACTGGATTTCTTGAGCGGGTCTCTTAACTTTACTTCGCTTGATGGCAAAACCAGCTCTTAGGAGAATCTGGATGATCTTCTTTCCTTTCTCAAAGACTTCCTCTGCTGTGTTCCCCCATACGATAATGTCGTCGATGTACTGCAAATGTTCTGGAGCCTCACCCTTTTCCAGTGCAGCCTGGATCAGTCCATGGCAGATGGTGGGGCTGTGTTTCCACCCCTGGGAGAGTCTGTTCCAGGTGTATTGCACTCCCCTCCAGGTGAAAGCAAACTGAGGCCTGCACTCTGCTGCCAGAGGAATGGAGAAAAAGGCATTGGCAATACCGATGGTCGCGTACCACTTTGCTGCCTTGGATTCTAGTTCATACTGAAGTTCCAACATGTCTGGCACAGCAGCACTCAGTGGTGGTGTGACTTCATTCAGGCCACGATAATCCACTGTCAGTCTCCATTCTCCACTGGACTTACGCACTGGCCATATAGGGCTGTTAAAGGGTGAATTAGCTTTGCTGACCACCCCTTGGCTCTCTAGTTTACAAATCATCTCGTGGATGGGAGCCATAGAGTCTCTGTCTGTGCGGTACTGCCATCGGTGCACTGTCGCCGTGGCGATTGGTACCTGCTGTTATTCAACTTCCAGCAGTCCCACAGCAGAGGGGTCATCTGAGAGACCAGGCAAGGTATTTAGCTGTTGGATGTCTTCTGTTTCTACTGCGGCTATCCCGAAAGCCCAACAATGTCCTTTTGGGTCTTTGAAATACCCATTTCTAAGATAGTCTATGCCCAGGATGCATGGGGCCTCTGGGCCGGTCACGATGGGGTGTTTCTGCCACTCATTCCCAGTTAAACTTACTTCAGCTTCCAATACAGTCAGCTGCTGGGATCTTCCTGTCACCCCAGAAATAGAAATAGATTCTGTTTCCACATACCTTGATGGCATCAGGGTACATTGAGCGCCGGGGTCAACCAAAGCCATGTATCTTTGTGGGTCAGATGTGCCAGGCCATCGGATCCACACAGTCCAATAGATCCGGTTGTCCCTTTCCTCTACCTGGCTAGAGGCAGGGCCCCTCTATTCCTGATCATGGTACAGGTTGCTCTCTTCTTGTAAATATGTTTTTGAGGTCTCTTCAAGAGGATCGGTCATATCGTCATTCCTATACTGTTCAGAGTTCTGTCCACAAGAGACCGGAGCAGCATTGACTCTAGGTGGGCTTCTTGTGGTAGCTGTTCCTCTTTTCAGTTCACGTACTCGGGCTGCTAAGGAAGAGGTGGGTTTTCTGTCCCACTTTCTCATGTCTTCTCCATGCTCCTGAAGGAAAAATCAGAGGTTACCTCGTGGAGTGTATCTTCTTTCTCTGGCTTGGGGATGTTGGCTCCTAATAGCAGAGACCTTTGTTGGTTCTGGCAAGATGTGGTGAATTTCTTGCTTCAGCTCCTTTCTGAGTTTCTCTTCCAAGTTCCGGACGTGCTCAGCCAGCTTTGTTTCCACAGATGAGACATGGGTGCGAAATGGGGCAGTGACAGTGTCCTCATAAATTCTTAGTTTGTTGACCAGTACTCTCACCTTGTCCGCTCCTTCCCTCCATTGCAGTGTTGCTAGGTAACAGGAGTATATCTGTGGTCTGAGCCGTGTGAATCTCAGCCACATCTGTGACGTGCATTGGACATCATCTGGGTTCTTAGGGAATCTCTCATCTTCTGAGAAAATGATCTCCAGCACGGCCAATTCTCTCAGGCATCGGATACCTTGTTCCATTGTGCTCCATTTTCCTTGGTGCCCCTGGCGGTCTTCTTTACAAAGGTATCTGTCTCTTACACTTGCCAGCAGTCGCCACCAGAGGCTGAGAGTTTCTTGGGTTTTCCCGATCCCCTGGTCAATGACCACATCCTGGGTCAGGGATCCAAGTTGCCTGGCCTCACTTCCATCTAGAATGGTGTCATTGGCTTCAGCGTCCCAGATGCGAAGCAGCCAGGTCAGGATGGATTCATTTGTCTGGCGGGTGAACTCCCTCCGTAGGTCACGCAGCTCACCCAGGGATAAAGAGCGAGTGATGATCTCTGGCTCCGTCTCTTCTGCTTGGTGCGAAGGTCCAGCCTCCTCCTCATTGGTCGCTGTGCGGGCTGATTTGCTCCTGGTTTTCTTTTTTTGAAGGGGGCCAACTGCTACTGGCTTAGGCTGTTCTGGCTTGGTGATGGCTTGTGTGGAGACTCTGCCGTTTCTTTCAGTCTCTTTTTCTTCCATGACAGTTTGTTTAGATATGGCGCTTGTTGTTCTGCTGCTTTTCTTGTCCTCATCCTGAGGATACTGTGCCGCATCAAGCATTCTTCTGACTCAAAGCATGGTGTACACTGTGCAGGTCATAGAGAGAAAAGAAAACAGAACTGACAGCAAGATTATACCATCTTTGACATCCAAAGGGAACTCAATATTTTCAAAAACTGTTGTGTCAGGTTTGAAAGGCTGAAAGAAACCACTCTCTGCTCTTTCTCCTAGGGGCTGGGTGCGATTGTTGAGGAGGCCCCAGAGTTAACAGCCCACACCAGGACAACCAAACAAAATTGAGTATATATTCCAAATGGTGTTCATTGCCTTGGAGGTTATCATGCAATAGACATAGTAAACTAATAAAGCAATTTTTATACGATACCCCGGCCTACACAGGAGCATTACTACGGGCAGGTAGTTCCCTGTCTGCAGAAATATATATAGAGCAAGGTACAGGACACATGTAAGTATGTTGAGTATCATGGTGAATAGGTGGCTTCTAGAACACAAAATTGTAATTCTGACTTTCCTCAGGGCCTGGCCTCACATTTGGGCGCCAAAAAATGTGGTAGTTTCAAAGCAAATCAGTGAGAGACTCCAAGTCAGAACTACAATTTAATAGCAAAAATGTAATAATACAAAAACACTGACAGAGTCAGAATACAACCTGACACCCTGTTGGTCAGGGTGTTGGTAGCAGTCCACTTAGAAGGTGGTTGCAGTTCTCTGGGAGTGATAAATGTGATTCTGTTGAAGCAATGATCCTGTGAAAGGTGTAGTATTCCTCTGAAGGTCCAGTGGTGGTGTAGAAGGATCTGGTCTTCTTCTGGGAATCCCGTGGAAAAAGCTACCTGTGGTGCTTCAAATCTCAGTTTATATGCAGATCGGGATACATTGGTTCCTCATCCTGGGCGGGGCATCTCACAATGGGATGATGAACCACTATCTGCAATGTTGGGGGTGAGTAAAGTGCTCCACCCAGCCCTAACGACCGGCCCATTAGCAAACCATTCTGCAGCCATCAGGAACACTGCCACGCCCGGCCCCAACATCCCATGAAGATGGTGATAGAATACATACCATTGTAACCTAAGACACCCAGGGTAAAGTTACAAGGTGCTTATCTACCTTGAGTTATTAAATATCTTTGTAACCTAATATCAGTATTACCTAAATCATGACTTCCTAACAATATAACCTGAAGCATAACTTTTTATACTTATATAACCAGAATCGTAGTTTTTACTTATGTACCCTGAATCATAACTTTTGATACCTATATATACCCTGATATGAATAACTTCTTATACAATGTAATGGCCAGTATATGGTTAACTAGTTGCTTAAATGCTGAATAGACAAAAGGAGAGAAGAAAAAACCTTACCAGGTGTATCGTTTCAGAGATAGATAAGTGTAGTACTAATGAGAAATTGGCAAGTGCAAAGCCAATTAGCCACAAAACAAAGAATTTAGACGAGTTAGGACCAGATGGACCAAGGAACATCGTAACTATGCGTGCGTCGAACACAAAGTTGAAAAGTTCAAGTGCGAAGAAGACCTTAGAAGCCTTCATCAAAGACCCCCAAAGCTCCCAAATTAGGGAAGCGCAAGTGCCGTGCAAAAAATTATCTAATAACCATGAAATCATGGTATGTAAATTATTTCTGGCACATATGCAGTGATGCTGTAATGACATAAGCAACATTAATCATAATTTACTGTATAAATGTACCACAGCACTTGACAAAGGTGAGTGAGTTAGGAGGAGAAATCCCCCTCACCACCAGGGCTGCAATAAACAAATACCTGCTCTATAGCCATTGGTCTATGGGGATTTATTTCCAGCCTATCTTTTGGGCATCAAGTGTTTGAGATTGCTTAAAAAATCATTGGCAAGGTGTGGAGTTTTAGGGTCGGTTTCAGACGGCCGGGACAGATGAGAGATCTCTGAAGTCGAGTTGCAGAGCATGAGGTTTATTGTAAGAGAACGTTGATATAAGAGACCTGCTGAGAGCTGCCAGACGCAGCTCGGAGCAGGTCAGAGAGACGAGAAGAGCTAAGAGTGAGGATCTAAGAGAGTTGAGAGCGGAGGTCTAAGAGAGAAGAGAAGAGAGCGAGCTTGTCGCTTACAATACAATAAATCATCTTCTGTGTTGAATATTCTAATTTTCATTAACCAATCTAGAACAAACTACAAATCTTATAACATTTGCATACAGCCTATGAGAACTATTGCATTACCATACAGTGTTATATTTTAAACTCTAAAAGCTGCTTTTTGGACCCTCTGCCAGGTTGGTAGGGTCTGCTCTGACCCTTGGACCTGTCTGCAAGCAGAGGGTATTGTTTAATCAAAGGGGGGATTACCTGCAGTGGCCATGCCATTGTTTTCTAGTTGTTCAGTAACTGGGGTTTGGTATCTCAAGGCTTGTCTTCACTTCAATCTTACTTATAGTTTCTGCATTCTCAGCATCTCTTACCAGGCAATCATATTTATAAGGTTTTCCTATTTCATCTTCCCCAACAGCAAGGGTATTAGCAAAAGCAAGATTTAATATTAAGAGAAAGCATGACATTTGTTTCTAAGATTCACTCTACTACTGTTGAAGGTTGGATCTAGTTCTTTTCCTCAGGAATTTTTCTCCCATAGGTTGCTAGGACACAAATGACTGGGTACTTAAGAGAAACAAAGCACAAGGGTAGAGCCTTTCTCCATGGCAGGGTGGGGCAAAATTGCCTCTCACGGAAGCAGAGCCTGGTAACGCGAGATTTGGAGAGACTGAAAAGCAAGGGCAGAGGGAGGTCACGCCCTCTTGCTCGGGACCCTCGGAGCTGGACGGTCAGAGCTGCTGTCTGCTGAACCCACGGCCCCTGAGAAGCCAGCGCGGAGCTGCCGGTCTGTCTGCTGTGAGTCTCTGCCCTCTGCCCCATCCGGAGCCGACCTGCCTGCCACCAGCCCGCTGAGTTTTCTCCGCTACATTGTAGCGGGGTTTTTCCCTGCACGTGGAGACCCCTTACCGTCCCAGCTCCCTGTGTCCGGGGATCCTGCTGTGGCACCGACACCAGCTGCCCCTCCCGAGGGTCTGTGGAGCAAGGGCTCTCCTCCATCCCTCCGTGCTTCGGGCAGTCGCCATTCGCCGTGTGCTACCTGAGCTCACGCCGGAGCGCCCCCTGCAGCCACCGGGGAATCACCGCACCCAGAGCGCCCCTGCAGGCTGTGACTGGAACTGCACCGAAGGGAAAAGGTGCCTGAAGCCGAGCAGGCTGCCACTGGGTTTCTGGTTCTGTTTGTTGGTTAACGTTATAGTTGTTGTTATTTGTTATCCTTGTTTTAGATAGTAGTAAAGAACTGTTATTCCTATTCCCATATCTTTGCCTGAGAGCCTCTTGATTTCAAATTTATAATAATTCGGAGGGAGAGGGGTTACAGTTTCCCATCCCAAGGGAGGCTCCTGCCTTCCTTAACAGACACCTGTCCTTCAAACCAGGACAACTACTTACAGGACAGCTAAAACACAACAAGGGAAAACAAGCAACAACAAACCCAAATAAAATCCAGGCAATCAAAACAGAAATGAACTGAGAACTATCTAGGGGGTGTGTGGGTGTGGGTGTGTGTGTGTGTCTTTAGGTGCATATGACAAAAGACAGTGTGGACAAAGACAAAAAGGAACACGGCCTAAAAGCTTAAGAGCACTCAACAATACTTTAACTTCACTTATACCTTAAGCCTAACAGTTCAACAGAGGAAAAACACTTTACTTATACCTAACTTATAACTTAATTTATAACTTAACCTTAACAATTTAACAGAAGAATAACACTTGACAGCATTTAACCTAACTTATAACTTCTGTCAAACTTAGCAACTCAGGAGAAGAACAACACTTAGTAGCATTTAACTTAGCTTATTACTATAACTTAACCTTAATTATAGGCCTAACTTACTTCGGTATTTAAGGTACTTAAACATCTAAGAAAGCAGCATTTGTCCCAGATTTGCTATAGCATATGCGCACATTTATGCACCCAGAGTCAGTGCAAAAAAGGTACCTGTGAAAAATTCCCCTCAGAGGTCAGTGAAAATACTCACTTTGGATGCTTTTGCATCTCCCAATGAGTGAAGAATTAGGCCTTGAGGAGTGAGTCCCAGGACACGTCATTTTTCGGTGATCTTCCAAGTACAGCAAACCTGAGAGTTTGCTGGATCTGAGAGGTGTCCCCCCAGAGGGAGGTTGCTGGTCGCAGCCCACAGTGGTTCCAGGAGAGCTCAAAAGGGTCTAACTTTTGACCGCTGTTTATTGGGTCAGAAGAGAGTAGGCTTTAGTTATAGAAATGTTCCACCCTGGCCACAGTTTGGGTCTGTACTTTCTTTGAAAGTGTGAGAACAGGAATTTTATGCCATTCAGGCAAGATGAATATTTTCCAAGGTTGTTCATAAGGAAAACAGAAGCTCGTTAGATAACAGCAGTTCCTGGGAGCAAGACAGTGTTTCTGATAAGCTCAGGAAGAGCTGAGCCCAGGTGGTGTTTTCAAGGCCAAGGCCTAACAAGAATTTTTCAGATCACACTGCAGCCATGAAAGGAGGAGGGGGGAATGCACCACCATAGGTGCACAAATATGGCTATGTGCACACGTGGTATTGATGCCATTTGGTTTCTGCCTTTTTTCTTTTATATGTTCTCTGTACTCTTTGCACATATATTTGTAGCTCTGTAGCCTATTGTATTAATAGCTAGTTTTTCCAGTACTTTTCCATGGCCTTTCCCTAAGCAGAAAGACAAAACAAATTCCAGAGCTCCAAGCCTCAGGGGGTACAAGGCCCTGTCCTATCTCGGTTCTTCCTGGGAACCAAGGCCGAAAACAACTGTGAGGCGCATTTCCATAAACAAAGTAGAGCCAGTGCTAAGAGGAGGGCTCCAAAGAAGAGGCTGGACCTGGGGGGGGGAATTGAATCACCACTTGTTCTCCTTATTGGTGCTTTTAATCAATTATGCTAATTTCCTAAAAGCTATAGATATGTCCTCACCCCTGGAGGGGGTGGGCTTTTATGGACACCTTTCCATAATTGCTCCTGAAGACCTTCAAAATAAAGATCCCCTTTTATATTACCTCCTTGCTAAAATGATCTTGAGTTTCTTTTCCAGGTTGGGGGAAAATGCAACAGTATCAGATTTCTACATTTTTTCTAAAGTCAATTAATTAGTATATCTAGGAGGTACATCCAATAGGAGATCAGTTGCCCCAGTAACCCACCCTTGAGTCTGCCCCTTGGAGTAGGTTCAGGGAGTTCTTTGCCCTATATTTTATGTCTCTTGGGTGTTGGTTTAAAACAAAATGTCCTTGATAGAAATTCTCTTCTTGAGAATAAGACTAAACAGAATTTCAAGAGTGTGACATAATGTGTTAGAAAGGGTTAGCTTATTGTTCTAAAATGTGAGAAAGGGCAAGAAAAGTACCAGAAACTATACACCTATTGTCCTGGGTTGACTGTATGATGCTTGTATCCCCAATCGTCTGTCCTGCTTATGCCAGGTATTAAGTTCTGTAGCTTCAAGTTAGGCCCAGAGAGAGAGAGAGTGAAGAGGGTGAAGGGGGGAGAGAAAACGCACACAGTTAGTCTACAGGAGTTACACCTTACTCCCCCGGAAATTCCTTCAGAGACTGCGCTCGAAGCGGAGACAGAAAAAATAGAGATAAGCTCTCTGTGTGCTCTTGGAGTTCGCAGCTGGGTGCTCTCTGAAATCTCTCGGCTTTTGCAGAGAGAGAGAGACTTTATTTCTTTTACTGGTTTATTTCTTCTGGGACTGGTCAGCATCTCTGTGGTCCAAGACATCAGGACAGTCCCCCGGGGGCCCCCCGACTCTGCAGCCGGGCCTGGCCATTGGCCCCAGCCTCTGGAGGGACTGAGGCTGACACAGCCGCACCCACAGGAGGACTCTCTGGATCCACCATCTCTTCAGAGAAAGGAGAGGTTTCATTCTTTTATATCATTCAATTTTTGTTTCCAAACTTGTGAATATTCTGCTTATTAAATAAATAGTTTTTTCCACTTTTTCTCTAAGGAAATCTTTTCCCGAACCGGTTTGGGGGAGGAGTGGCTGAAATTGGCTTGTCTAGAGGAGACCCCCTTGGAGGTCTCCTCCTAACATTTGCCCTAAACTAGGACACCTATATACTAAAAATCTATAGAACTACAAATATATGAAAAAAAGCTAAAAACCTTTAGGCATCAACATCACCAGCCAGTCAAGGGAGGTGATTGTCCTGTTCTGCTCTGCACTGGTGCAGCCTCACCTCATCCTGTGTGCAGTTTGGGGCACCACAATATAAGAAGGATGTAAAGCTATTAGTGTTCAAAGGAGGGAAACAAAGATGGTGACAGGCCTAGAGGGGAAGCCATACAAGGAGCAGCTGAGGTCACTTGGTTTGTTCAGCCTAGAGGAGACTGTAAGCATCAATTGTGTGTGTTACTTCTGGCCAGCATTCTGCACTTCCTTAAATTTCCTCAACAAAGAAAAGAGTCTTCTTACATCTTTCAGGGTATCAAGAGAGACCTTTGACAGCAGTACTTTTTGCAGACTCCACTGTAATATATTCACAGTGTGTACAGTATACGGAATTTCTGGCTGTGAGGTTCATGTGCTGTCAAATCAGAGATTAGAAACCTTTTTCTTGTCATTAATCTGTCTGTCAAAAAAGTATGATTCTGTCTTCTCAGGAAAAAAAAAAAGGAACATAGTCTGTTGTAGGAATTCTCTTTAGGAATAACTCAATAAAGAAACAAACTCCTGTAATATAGAAAGTGTGCTGGTTTCTGAATGCCTTTCTAAATGGCTCAGTCCTTCAAGGAACATCCATTTCTGAAAAATTATTCTAGACAGCTAATTTTGTTCCACTGCATGCTTTGCATAAAATGAACATTTTTCCGGTCTTTGCTTTCAGTTACTAAAAAATTTCATTTGAGAAACCAAACAAGAAGCATTCCTGAAATGCTAGCAGCACTTTGGTATACTCTTTTATATCAAATGTCAGTTTTATTCTCATATTTTGACTGCTTAACAACCCTTCCATGCCCTGTGTATAGTACATGGGACAGACAGTACTGAATAGTATTTCCAAAGAAAATGGAGACGCAGTGTTTTCAGATGGTGTTTTTTCAGGTCAAAAAGGACAAGCTGTGTTAACAAATCATTATAGAACATTTTGGATTATAATTGACATCTCTTCTTAGAGAAAAAAAAAAGCTCTATATAACCATTGTGTTACTCAGTTTAAAATTTCATTTGTTTTAGTGGTGTGTACAGATCAGAACGCTTGTATATCTGGAAAGCTCAGGATTTTCAGTTAGAACTTGACCATGTTGCATCTCTTACCTTCTCTCAGATAATTTGTAAAAACATTTTGAAAGCCTGAAGAGTGGGAAGATGTATGAATCTTTCCTCCCAGTGGCATATATAAGACAGTGTTTAAGGGGTTTCTTTGTGTTTGATTTTGAGTTCATAAACCGAAGTTTTCAGAGACAGAAGAGTGGTGGACAGAAAACTTTTTTTCCCCAAAAAATTTTAATTTCTACTAAAAGTCACATATACAATTCATGGGTTCAGGCTGAAGCACCTTTGAAGAGTCTTTAGTCATTAATTTTGTCATAAAGTAAAATAGGGGAGAGCCATTTTTTGTGATCCTAGTAAGAGCAATCCTTTGTTCTGAATTTTCCCTTGTCTAAAGGGAGAATACCATTTCTTGGAAATACTTTGCCAGCTCCCTAAGCTCTACCTGACTAGATCATTCATCCTTAGGAACCTGGAGATATAGACTAGGACAAATACTGAATATCTTTATCATCCCTGGTGTTAAATCACTCCTCACACTCACTAAAGAAGTGGTATAAAACATCTATCAAATTACTAACATTCACTGCCAGCCTTGACACCATCAGATGAGTTATATGGTTAATTCTTTTCTCTGGCTTACAATGTGACCTGTGATTTTATTGATGAGGATGTCACTGTCTCATGGAAGCACACCAAAGGGCATGGGACCCTGGAGCATAATGCTAACATTTTTATAGCTTTTTTCACTGCAGTATATGTACACCTAGAGCTTTATAATCTCTTAGATGCCCTGCAAGACTATTGCCTTTATCATGACAGATTCTATGATATTTTTGAGTCATCCTAAGTATTGGAACCTCCCACTTAATGACTATTTTGGCAAGTTGCTGCCAGAGGAACACATTATAATTTATGTCCTCAGGCCTCAAACTCTATGGCTACTTGCAGTCTGGAGAAAAGTCTTGTTTAAAGGTTAAAGGCATCATGCTGAATTCAATAAACAGGTGAAAGATCAATTTTGAGGCCCTGAGGGATCTCAGCTTGAATTACAGCATAAATACACACAGTGACTGCCCTATCATGATACAGAAGCGTTCTATCATCAGGAACAAGCACAATGGGCAAAAGTAACCAGACCAATCCGGAAAGACAGAAGGTATGTGAGAGACTGGAAGGATTGCTGGCTCAAAACATTTCAGGTGCATGTGTGGGGAAAGGGGCAAGTCAAGTCTTGCCCGGGCAAGGCGATGCCCTGCTCCACACACCCCACTCTGCCGGGGCCTATAGCCTGGCCCCTGCAGCGGCCACCAATCACTGGCACACTGGAGGCAGTGCTCCCCACCCCACCTCTGGAGCCCCTAACCCAGCTCCTGAGTGGCCACCAGACCAGAAGTCCCACCTGGGGGAAGGGCCCAGGAAAGCCAAAGTGTACTTAAGCCAAAGCATATGGTGAGCATGTCTTCACCCTACCTCCAATGGATTTTATGTCAGCTGGAACACCAATGGAACCCAGGAGTGGTAGCTATATTCATTCTTTTCTATCTCTTCTCTCTTTTTCTCTTTCTCTTTCTTCTCCTTCTTCTAATTCCCCCTTCTCAAAGTCTGAGTAACTTAAATTTAGATGGATTGGAGTTTGCTGAATTGAATGGGCTTAGAGTTTGCTAAGTTAATGCTTTGTGAAATGCTTTATGTTGATTCAATGTTGCTTTAAACTTTTGGCAAAGTTCTCTGATTTCTAAAGTTGCCAGTAATTTTTTTTTGTTATTTTGACCTCTTGGGAATATCTTGTCAGCATTTTTCTCCTGCGTCTAACTCATGGTACATAATAGCTGTAAGCCCTTTTAAGATACTTGTCGAGTGAGTTCTGGGGCCTTAAAAGGTAGTCTATGAAAAAAGGGAACTAACTGAAAATATTAACAGCCTCCCCTATGGTTTCTGATCATCGTCATGCATTGGAAGCATCCCTTTTCTGCTATTCTGTCAGGGCTCAGCAACTGTGGGAAGTTATTTAATCAAACTCATTTGGAGAACACCAACAGCTTGATATCTGTCTGAGAATATTATGTGGTGTTACAGTTGATGGCACAGTCTCTCCAGGGGTATACTTGTTGCGACATGGGCTTATACACAACCACAGTTGCTTTGAGGTGCACTTGCTACATCATGGCCTTACCTGCAGCCACAGTCCTTTCAGGAGTTCACCTGCTCCAATGTGACCTTACCTATGGCCACAGTCCCTTCAGGGGTGTACCTTCTCTGTTGTGCGCTTATCCATAGTCACATGCTTTGAGGTGCTTCAGCATGACCTCATGCACAGCCACTGATGCTTCAAGGTGCACCTGCTTCAGCATGAACTTATCCACAGCCACAGATGCTTTGAGCTGTACCTTTTCCAGCATGGACTTATAGGACCACAATTCCTTTAGAGGTATACCTTCTGTGAAACAGACATAACCATGGCCACAGATGCTTCAGGGTGTCCTGCTCCTGTGTGGACTCATTCACAGGTGTCCTGGTTCAGGGAAAATGTTAGGAGGGAATCTCTGAGGGGGTCTCCTCTAGAAAAGCCAATTCCAACCGCCCCTCTCCCAAACCGGTTCGGGAAAAGATTTCCTTAGAGAAAAGTGGAAAAAACTGTTTATTTAACAAGCAAAATATTCACAAGCATGGAAAAATTGAATGATATAAAACAATGAAACCTCTCCTTGCTCTGAAGAGATGGTAGATCCAGAGTCCTTCTGTGGATGTGGCTCTGTCTGCCTCAGTTCCTCCAGAGGCTGGAGCAGATGCCCAGGTCCGGCTGCAGAGTCGGGGGCCCCCCAGGGGATTGTCCTGATGTCTTGGACCACAGAGATGCTGAACAGTCCCAGAAGGAAAAAAAAACCAGCAAAAGAAACAAAGTCTCTCCCTGCAAAAGCCGAGAGATCTCTGAGAGCACTCTGCTGCGAACTCCGAGAGCACACAGAGAGCTTATCTCTCTTTCGCTGTCCCAGCTTGGAGCGCAGTCTCCGAAGGAATTTCCGGGGGAGTAGAGTGTAAATCCTGCAGACAAACTGTGCACGTCTTCTCGCTCCCCTTTCACCCCCTTCACTCTCTCTGTCTCTCTGGGCCTAGCTTAAAGCTACAGAACTTAATATCTGGCATAAGCAGGACAGACGACTGGGGGTAAAAGCATCATACAGTCACCCCAGGACAACAGGTCACAGTCCCTTTGACTCAAATTCACACTGGAGTTTGAGCCTGTCCAGTACAGCAACACAGAAACAACAGAGATGACCTGGTCATCTGCCAGCCCAGGTGCATCACCATGGCTTTTATCAAAATATTCCCAGGCACAGCAGAGTAAGGTGATAAGCAGTTTGGTAGTACAGCAGGAGCAAAAGTAAAAAGGCACCACTAACGAGCACTAGACTCTAATACACAGTCAGGCATGCAAGGCCATATGGCAAGCACAGGAGTCTTTCAATAAGTACCTAAACAGCAATAACAGCTATAAAATCGATTGAGCACATTCCAATCAAATCAGTCATTATCTCATAACCTTTGAGTCCAAAAGGACTGTTGTGGTTTAACCCCAGCTGATAACATGGATGAGTGTTTTAGGTCTCTCAAAGAATCACTGGCAAAGGTATCGACAAAAGCAGGTTTAATATGCCATGTTCCCTAGCCCAGGTGTTTATAAGGCTATTTTTGAAATGAGTCCTTGGGGCCATGTCAGGTTCTGGGGCCTCATCCCTATTGTGTGGGGTAGGTGTCAGGGTGGCTGTCTAAGTCAGACCCCCCTTATCCCTGAATGCTAAATAGAGTAGGCCTATCAGCAACACCAGCCACTGTATGGTATCATTAGCATTTAGAGAAGATCTGAACCCTTCAAAGATTGATGGGATAGGCCCAAAGAGCTGGGTGAAGGGTTCTGAGAACATTTCTTTTGGTGTCTTTTCTTCGCAGTAGGTACCATTATTAAAGTAACCCTGAAAACATGTCATCAGTGTGCGGTAGCTCTGAATCTACATGTCTGCCTTCCAGAGGAAGTTGAAAATCCATGAATTCCTCACCTTATTGACCCATAACACAAACTGTATAACAGGCACCATAGCCTTAGTTATAGGGCCCATGTTTAGATATGGGGCTGCAAATGGGAGAGAAACAGCTGTGACCACTTGCCATACGAACCGGGATAAGCTAGACCACATGGTGCAACCTAATGAAGTTCCTATATCCAGCACACAAAAACTGCGTTACTCAAGAACTGTTATCCTTTTTCCTCTCGATGCCCTTGAGCCCAACATTGGGCGCCAAAATCTGTCTTGGTTTGAAGGACAGGTGTCTGTTAAGGAAGGCAGAAGCCTCCCTTGGAATGGGAAACTGTAACCCCTCTCCCTCCGAATTATTATAAAATTTGAAATCAACAGGCTCTCAGGCAAAGATATGGGAATAGGAATAACAGTTCTTTACTAATATCTAAAACAAAGTTAACAAATAACAGCAGCTATGGCGTTAACCAACAAACAGAGCCTGCCACCCAGTGGCAGCCTGCTTGGCTTCAGGCACCTTTTCCCTTTTGATGCAGTTCCAGTCACAGCCTGCAGGGGGCGCTCTGGGTGCGGTGGTTCCCTCATGGCTGCAGGGGGCGCTCTGGGTGTGATGATTCCCCAGTGGCTGCAGGGGACGCTCTGGGTGTGATGATTCCCTGGTGGCTGCAGGGGGCGCTCCGGAGTGAGCTCAGGAAGCACACGGCAATGGCGGCTGCCCGAGGCAGAGAGGGATGGAGGAGAGCCTTTGTTTCACAGACCCTTGGGGGTGGCTGGTGTCGGTGCCGCAGCAGGATCCCCGGACACAGGGAGCTGGGACGGCAAGAGGTCCCGGCGTGCAGGGGAGTCCAGTTACAATGTAGCGGAAAACTCAGAGTGGCGTGGAGGAGCGGGGAAGAGACAGGCTGGTGGCAGGCAGGTCGGCTCTTGATGTGGGTAGAGGCAAAAAACTCACAGCAGACAGACCGGCAGCTCCGTGTTGGCTTCTCAGTGGCCGTGGGTCCAGCAGACAGCAGCTCCAACAGTCCAGCTCTGAGGGTCCCGAGCAAGAGGGTGACCTCCCCCCGCCCTTGCTTTTTTTTTAGTCTCCAAAATCTCGCGTTGTCAGGCCCTGCTTCCATGAGAGGGATTCTGCCCCTCCTTGCCAAGGAGAAAGGCCCTAGCCCTGTGCTTTGTTCTCTTAAGTACTCAGCTATTAGCCCAGTCATTAGTCTCTTAGCAACCCATGGGAGAAAAATTCTGAGGGGAAAAAAAACCAAAAAAAACTAGATCCAAACTCCAATAGATATATATTTTTTTCTTGGGCTGTATTATTTTTTCAAAAGATGTTGTATTTACATTGATAAGTTGTTCTTTTGGCAGGGCTCCTTTCTGCTTGGCTCAACAGGCTCAACTGGGTTGGGGTTGTCCCTGCTGTCCGTCTGTTCCCTGATGGCAGCCTCCCAACCAGCACTGTTGGTTCAGCACTCCAGTCTATTCTTGTTTTCACCACTGTCCCTTTCAGCAACTCTTCCAGTAGCCGCATTCCGGAGAAATGCGGAGTGGTAGAGGCCTGATGGGATGCATCCTCAAGTGCTGAAAAAGCTGGCAGATGCCATACTGAGGCTGCTCATGATCACTGTTGAAAGGTCGTGGTGATCAGGAGAGGTGCCTGAGGACTGGAAGAAAGCAGATGTCACCCCAGTCTTCAAAAAGGGCAAGGAGGACCAACTGAACTACCAGCCAGTTAGCCTCACTTCAATCCCTGGAAAGGTGATAGAGTCCCTAATTCTGGAGGCCATGTCTATCCACATGCAAGACAAGTGTGTGGATACAATGTTCTTTATTGTGAGCATCACTAACTACCCATGAATAACTGCCCAAAGGTATCTTAAGTCACTGCTCCAATAGTGGACAAATCCACTAAAACTGGTTGTCCTGGGTGGTGCGTAAGCTTAACTGGATCTTTACCTTCTCTGGCTCGCTTCTGTACCACCCTAGCAATAAAGTGGCTGCCATTTCTGATTGGATGGAACTAGGCTTGGAAAAATAACTGAACCACAGTTTTAAAACTCTTTGGGTTCTTTTGCCTGTGGCTCGACTAATGGCTTCCACTTGAGTTAGTCCAGACGCAATCTCCATGTTCGAAGTGGGAATACTTACGGAGTGTCCCCTCTCCTCATGTAACTACTCTTGCAATAACATTGATATCTGTCACCGTATAAGGTACTGTTTTGGCAGCAGTTTGCTGACCCTGACCATCATCTCTGGTTTCAGTTTCAATTAGGGGTCCAGGTTCTACATCCTGCAATTCCTCCTGTAAGATTCTCTCTCTCTCTCATACTCATCCCAAAGCTCCACCTGAAGCCTCCTATTATGATAATGCTCGACAGCAAGCAGCCCCTCTGTCTGCAGCCTCTTTTCCTGATCATGCTCAGCAACAAGCAACACCTCCTGAAGCCTGCTTTCCCTCTCCAGATCTAAACCCCCTGACCAATAAGCACCCCTTCGGGTGGGGAACCAGGGTTCATGAGGATTGTTTACCCTTTGGAAAACCCCTAATTCCCAGTATCCCTGGGCCTCCCTCTTCTGCAGCTTCTTTCTGCTCCACAGCAACTGCTCTTTGCACTTCTGCTGTCTCTTCTACAGCCTCTCCCTTTTCTTCCACAGCCACTTCTCCAGCTTCAGCCTCTTCCCCAACTGCCTTTTTCTCCCTGTCTGACACTCCTGTAGTTCTCTCATTTTCCTCATCCTCACCACTCACTACTTCTAATTTCTTTACAGGGTTTGTCACTGTCTTTGTTTCTAAACCCAGACTTGTATCTCTTGAAATCCTTTTAATAAATGTATTATGTAAATAAAGCTTATAACCCAACTGAAGGGTTGTATATTTATGTTCTTTGACTATTCCACTCATATTTTGTTTTTCTTTAAAAAGACTCTGCAGACAACAAAGTTGAAAGGTTTTAGGAATATTTATTTTCAACAGGTAGCTTTGCTGGATGAGTCATTGGACTTTAGGTATTTTTCTTGTCTTCAGAGAGGGTGTATGGTGCTTCTCGGTCCTCAGTCACTTTGAGTTGCTCCATGAGATGCAGATTGCTCTATTACTCATGACAGAAGAAGGGACATTCACTGTAGCCATGGCTTTCATAAAAACATTTCAGCCTTTAGATGTTCTCAGGCTAGAAGGAACACAAGTCTGAAAGATGCATTGAACTAAATCAAGCAGATTGGGCCCTTTGATGACATCACCTTTGAATGCTTGTGTTTCCCTAGGAGCACTTGTGCATTCTTGTGATACCATGGATGCATATTAACCATCATTTCTTGGACAACAGTGTTAGTGTCCTCCTAAGTCTCCAGGGGCTTTTCTGCTTCTGTCTGACTTTGCTCTGGAAAAACAAGAGTTCTTTTGCCCCTTTCCTGAGCACTCTGCTTCACATGTGCCAAGTACTTCTGATGCCTTAAAGATCTAGAAATAAAACAACACACTTTAAAGACAATATTAATATAGGAAGTAATATAAAAGCTGGCCTTTAATTGGAGGCCTCAAGGGGCAGATATGGAAAAATGCCCACCTCACATAGGGTGAATACAGTTTTATAAGTTTAGCAAATTAGCATAATTGACAAGAATTCCCAATTAGAAGCACACGTGATGAGTAATTCCCCCTTCTGGTTCAACTGTTGTAGTCCGCTCCCCATTGGCTCTTGGCCCCCCTTTCCCCTCCCCTCTCCCCACTGGCTCATGTTAATGTCAATCAGCTTTGTCTCCATCCCTACACACCCCCTACCTGCCCCCATATAAAACAGACCTGTTTCCTGTGTCCCTTGCCATTTCCCACCTCTGCCTCCCTTCAAGGAGGAAACAATAAACTCCTTGGAACTGCACGTGGAAGGCCCCTCCCTACTCCTTTGTCTCCGGGGATGCACGAGACTGTTTTTATGGCTGCCTGTGTCCACCTACAGGGGTGGTTTCTGTGCTGACGTAGGTGTTATTGGTACACTGCCCGAGTGGCTCTATGTGGGACGCTGCAGGGACAGGCGAGGTGCAGAGCCATCTGACCATAGCACCCCTCGTCATTCAACCCCTTCTGAGGCCCACCCTTGGATACTAACTAAACTTTGTTTATGAGAAAGTGTCTGAGGAAAGTGGCTGGTCCTTGGTTCCCAGGAAGAACCAAGATAGGAGCCTTGGACCCCTGGGGCTTGGAGCCTCTAGGGAACGTATTTTGCTATTCTGTCCAATGGAGTAGGTGAAATGCTAGATACGAATCTATGTAGTTATGCAGTAATAGGCTACAGATCTACAAATAAATATATATATATATAAGGAGAATATAAAGAATATATAGAAGCAAAAAGGCAAAAATCAGTTTGGCATCATTCCACGGGTAATGGTCTCACCCTTAGCTGCTCCAACTAGTCTGCAGGCACCACATTCAGTTTTTCCACATATTTCATCACTGCTTTACCAAAAGCCCTGTGTCAGAGACTGAAATATTATAGTTTTTGAATTAAACATTTTCATTAAGGACTTTCAGAACTGTGTTACAAAAGCTACAAAGAATACCACCACGCCCTGAATAGGCTTTCACAGTGAGGCCCTGGACAGTTCGCTGATGAAGGTAAGAAAACAACTCAGGACTGGGGACATTCACAGAGCTTAGAACCTTCAGGTAGGAGATGATACCCTTGCACCAAAGGGTGGGGGAGAGAGGCTTTGGGTATGTGTTGGGAAAGTCCCTAGTTAGAGGCAGTGAATGCCCATCCTCCGATGTGCAGACCAGCTCAGCTGAGGGGACCTTCTCCTGGGGAAGGAAAGCTTATCCGCAGCTGGAGGGGTGACATGGCCCATCAAAGGGTGCCCCAAAGGGGTCCCCAGACCCTGCACCAGAGATGATGCAACAGACCCTCAGTGTTGCAAGGGACAGTGTCAACCTGGCCCTCTGCAAGAGGGGCACATGGGTGTTCCCACCTGGCCCAAAGCGTATATTAACCCATGGGATTCTATACTCTTTGGTGTGTGGCAGTGTGTGGCGTGCCGCGGCCTAGAGTGGCGACACGGCATGGCAGTGGCGACGGGGGACCCTCACCACCCAGGAGACCAGACGGAAGGGAGCAATGAGATGTTGTTGGGACCCTCAGACGGGTGATATGTTTCCACCTAACCCCTGTCACTCTCTCCCTGTCCCCCCTGCCCCCACGCACACTTCCTTTTCTTTCTCTTTCTCTTTCTCTCTTTCTTTTCTTTCTTTCTCTTTGCCTCTTTTACTATTAAATAAAGCATATCAATTTTTTGGCAACAACATCTAACCTTGTTTGGTTTTAGTCTCATTTTTGGGAATATTTTGAATCTTCTAAGTTCTTTCCAGTTTATACACAGAGACTTAGTTTTCTCTCCTTTTCTGGGTTCAAACCAGATCGCAACACCCCATGATAAGCAAAAGACCAAAACTTAGAAGGCCAGTGTCTTGGGTTAGGCCGGAGGGGTCAAAATCTAGGAAGTGACCGATGCTGCAGGAAGGAATATAACTTCCTTCCTGGGAGAGAGAGACAATAATCAGGTAGTTTTAAGGACTGATATGTAGGTGAACCAATTAAAAAGTTGATCCACCTTCGGGGAAAAAACCATATATAAGCAGAGACCCTCTAAGGCTCTTCCTCTTTAGACCTGCTGTGTAGAGAGGAGCATCTCCTACTTCTCTCACTGGTAAGGCCCCAGCCCCCCCACTCCTTCCAAAGGAGGGAGGGGGGAGGGAAGGGAGGTTTATGGCAGCCGTGCTGCTGCAGCCAGGAATGGGGGAGGAAACCGGCTGGAATTATCAGCGGATACAGCTCAGCTGGTGTGTCAGCTACACTAGAGAGGGCCAGGCCCCTGCTCCGGGCCAGGCAAGGACTGGGCCGGACTCCATCCAGCTCGGGCCAGGCCCTGCCCTGTCACCCCGGGCCCAGATGGCCCCACCAGGCCAAGCTAGCTCCGCAGAGCCTGGCACAGAGACTCTGAGAGCTTCTAGCATCCAGCTCGGACCCGTTCAAACAACCCGGCAGGGAGCACGTGATTGTCACACTGCTGGGGAGAGAAAGAGACAGAGATTAACTCTGTTCATGCCTAGACTAAACCTACAGACACCCATCCTTTCTTGCAAAGAGAAGAACAAGTGAAAACATCTACATAAATTAAACATAGAGACTTTACAGTCAGTAAAAAAACCAGAACTGATACCTACAGAGAAGTGCATGAGAAATACTTCAAGAGTGTAGCTGAAAACTCTTTTAGAGAACCATAGTTAAGGACTAAGCTAATAAATTCCCTGTAATATATGAAGATATAGTCCAAAAGAGAGATGTAATGTTCTTATTGCAGCCAATGAACTAAAATACCTGGGTAAAAACAAGTAAGTGTTGAAAAAGTACAGCCTGATGAGAAACTAGAACCAAGAAAGAAGAAAAGCTGTGACCCAGAGCCCTGGTCCCAGGGGGAATGCTAGAGAACCTAAGTTGTCAAAACAACCTGTGTTGCTAAGCACAGAAGAAAAGATTTTCTTTGTTGCTACAATTAAACTGTGCATCCTTAAAACAGGTACCCTGTGGACTGTTCATAACCCACCGTAGTAGCTGTAAAAAAACTACTAGTGTGAGAGAAATCCACCATTAAACTAGACTTTGCTCTGGGCGGCGGCTAATGGTGAAGCAGAAGACCCATAAAAACTGTATTTTTCTTACTGAAAATCCATAGTATAAACAAAAGAAACTTCTCTCCCTAAATAAATTAAAACAAAAACTATTTCTAAAGTAATAAACTGACTGAAAGTCGAAGTGTTGTCTTTTGTATGTTGTCAGGGTGAATGAAATAGAGAAGTGGAGGAAGGAGAAGTAGTCTGAAGAGTTTGTTCTAATTTTTCTTAAGTTTTTTTTTCTCTTTTCCTTTGTCTTAAGTATATTAATAAAGTTTCTTTGTACTTTATAAAGTTTGAGCCTGCTTTGCCTACTCCTAATCCTCATCTCACAACAAACAATCAAATAAATTTGAGTAAGTGTACTAACATTTAACCACAAACCTAAATAAACAAACTAAAACCACTACAGCCAGTAGCTTGTTTCTTTTGAAGAACAGATTTACTACTCAGGCTTTTAATGAATATGCATCCCTTTTCCAGCATGTATCTGATGGGGTGCTAATGGAATGTCCCCCTTCAAGGTATTTAGGGCAGTTTCAGAAATGGCCTTTTTCAGGTCATCAAAATCAGAGACCAGTAGGCCTTTCCTCTGCCAGGGGGATGACAAGATCAACAGCTCCAGGAGAGATAGGTGAGTCTTCAGACAATGGGATATTGTACTGGGTTTGGCTGGAATAGGGTTAATTTTCTTCATGATAGCTTGTAGGTACTATGTTTTGGATTTGTGATGAAAACAGTGTTGATAATATAGAGATGGTTTTGTTATTGCTGATCAGTGCTTACACAGAGTCGAGGCCTTTTCTGCTTCTCACATTGCCCTGCCAGCAAATAGGCTGGGCATGCACAAGAAACTGGGAGAAGACACAGCTGTAACAGTTGACCCCAACTGACCAAAAGGATATTCCATACCATATGATGTCATGCTTTGCAATAAAAACTGGGTGAAGAAGAGGGAAAGGGTGGCATTCTGAGTTATGACATTTGTCTTCCCAAGTAACTGTTACGCATGATGAATTCCTGCTTTCCTGGAAACGGCTAAACACCTGCCTGCTGATGGGAAGTAGTGAACAAATTCCTTATCTTGCTTTCCTTCTGTGTGCAGCTTTTGCTTTATTTATTAAACTGCTCACAAAGGTTTTTCACCGCAAATACCTTCCTGACATCCTTAACACCATAAGGGTCATGATATAAAAGGAAGAAAGAGGTCTTGGGATATCTAAGATTGTTGCTTTACCTAAAAATCCCCCAACCCTTTTTCCTCACAGATAAGAGAATGATGTTTATATTACCATGCAGCAGATCCTCAGACAAGGGGATGTCACTCAGCATCACCTTCCTGTGCAGAGCTGTTACAGTGCAATTTTTAAAGTTGTTAGAAATTGTAGTTATTTTGTCCGGTGTCCCCGGCCTCCTGCCGGTGGTTGCCTTTTGCTATCCGCTTGTCCTCGAATACCCTAACCCTCAGGTGGGTAGACGAGGGAACCACAGGGGTTCAGCAGAAGCTAGAGGCGCTGGAGGGTCGAGGGTTATTCCTTTGGATCACCAGACTGTCAGCGAAGAAACAGGAGCGACTCTTAGCTCGGCAACAGAGAGGGTTTTATTCTGCTCTGGATCCGGGGGCTAAGAGCCCCGAGCTGGCGTAGTGCATGAACTTAAATACAACATAGTTAAACCAATCAGGGATCGGGAGTGGGGAGGAGTTAGGGAGGGACTGGGGTATAACAACCATAGGGAAGAGAGGAAGGGAGGAGACGGGGTGAACAACGAATCAACAACTGTGGAATACAGAACTTTCCAGAACTGGGTATGAACTTAGAATAAGAGTGACAAACAATAAACCCAATAACAATAAGGTAGGAGTAACTTGGGGAGTGGCCCTGTTAGGGGCTAAACCATTGTAGTTTCCAGTCTTGGGGGAACTCCTCAGCAGGTGGACTAATCCACCAGGAACGATCTATAGGTTTTAGGGGCTTCGTCTCTAGAGAGACAACCCCAACAAGAAATGCCTCTGAAAGTTGTTAGAAATGCCTCTGCCTGAATTAAGGCGCAAATGAGACCATATGACAAAGCCAATTGTATAGGTTTTATTTGACAGTAAATATGAGAGAGTGAGAGAGAGAGAAAGAGAGAGAGAGAAATAGAAAAGAGGTGGGGGGACAGAAAGAGAGTGATAGACACAGATTTTAGAAAATATCAACAATCCATTGATCCCACCAGCATCCTGATGATCCTCTACATCTGGTATTCTTGGTGGTGAAGGTCCCCCAAAAAGCATAGAATCCAATGGACTAATATACGCTCAGGCCAGGTGGGAATGCCCAGGTACTTCTCTGGGAGGGGTGGCAGTTTGACACTTGCAGCAGACTCTGGGTCTGTTGCATCACTTTGCATCATATGCAATGCTGTGGAGCAAGGCTGTGGGGAATAACTACCTCCGTCTGTGTGGACATATGAGCAATCCAGTCTCTTTAGATGAGAAATAGGCCTCTGTCTGTTCAAGGTCACCCGAAAGGCAGCCGTGGCTATGAGAAAGGGAGATGTGAAGACTGTAAATAATCCCCAGGTGTCTGAGGAGAAGCTTCGCAGATGAAACTGTTATTGTAGCTTTGTGTGGGAAAGCACTGTGTGAACTGTAGAAGTAAAACTTATCACGTAGCTTTATTTTTAGCGTACTGTAGGATATAAGTATGCTTGCTGTCTGGAATAAAGCGGCTTCGCTTGATCACATTGATCTGGTGTGATGTCCCATCATTTTCCCCACACAAGGCCTAAGAAATGAATCTGGGGAGCACTTCAGGGGGTCTTTGATGGATTATGACATTCCCTCAGCTGCCTCCCATGTGAATGTCCCGTGGAAGTGGCCTGTGGGGTTGGGAGTTTCACAGCTGGGCCAGTTTGTGTAAGGGAGGATGGGTGTTCACTGCCTCTGACCAGAGGTTTCCTCCTTACCCCCTCAGTTGGGGGGGAGTCTGTGTAAACCTGGCCTCTGTGGGCTGTGCTTTGCCCCCCACCCCAAACCCAGCCAGGGATGATTCTCTGCTGTGTTTGGCTTTCTTGTGGATGCATTCCTTTCCCTCTGTCTTTTTTGTTTCTCCCTAGACCTGAGATGATTGAAGAATAGTGTCCCCTTTATCTTATCTAGGCAGCTTAACTCACAGTCCAAAGTTCCAGTCAGGCATCTTCAAGGAAGAGTGGGCTTCTGTGGTTGCAGCTTCTTTATACAGTTTTTGCTATAATGGGCAAAACTCCTTCATAACAATGTTTAAGGCGTGAACCATTTCAGTCTCTCACAAGAGCCTACCCCAGTTTGTCATGTAACTCTTTTGCTCTGCTTTACAGTTCTGCATGTCACATCCCTCATCCCTCTAAGTGCTGTGAGACTCCCAGAAAAACAGTGATTATTGTCACTGTTATTTAGATAAATTCAATAGTGTTTCTTTTTATATAAAATTTTGGATGTAGGATAGACTGCAGGGTTCTATGAACTCCACCCCCCAGCAGTCTTTACAATAATGATAGTAAAATGAAAAGTCATTCACGGCTCTGTCTTACTTTGTAGACAAGCGCTGATTCAGTCTAAAACATCTCTGCATCCAATTTGCTTAAGTTACTAGTTGAAGCTGTAACAGCTTCAAGGTGGAACTGAGTGTAATCATGGTGGCTTTGACCTTGGCTGGTGACCAGGTGCCTACCAAGTTGCTCTATCACTCTCCTTCCTTGACTGGACAGGGGAGAGAAAGTATGAAAGGCTTGTGGGTTAAGATAAGGACAGGGAGAGATCACTCACCAATTACCATCATGAGCAAAAAAGACAGCCTGGGTAAACTAACTTAATTTATTGACAATTAACAACAGAGTAGGATGAGAAATAAGAACAAATATCAAAATACCTTCCCCTTACCCCTCCGTTCTTTTTGGTCTCAACTTCATTCCAGATTTCTGTACCTCCTTCCCCCAAGCAGCACAGCGGAACAGGGAATGGGGGTTGCAGTCTGTCACACATTGTCTCTGCTGCTCCTTCCTCCTCAGGGAGAGGACTCCTTACACTCTTACCCTGCTCCAGCATGGGGTCCCTCCCACAGGCAACAGTCCTCCATGAACTTCTCCAATGTGAGTCCTTCCCATGAGCTGCAGTTCTTCAAGAACTGCTCCAGTGTGAGTCTCCCATAGGGTCACAAGTCCTGCCAAGCAAACCTGCTCCAGTGTGGGCTTCCCACTGGTTCACTGCCTCCTTCAGGCATCCACCTGCTCTGGCATAGGGTCCTCCATGGGCTGCAGGGGCACAGCTGCCTCACCAGTCTTTACCACATGCTGCAGGGGAATCTCTTCTCCAGCACCTGGAGCACCTCCTCCCCCTCCTTTGCTGACCATGGTGTCTGCAGAGTTGTTTCTCTCACATATTCTCACTCCTCTCTCTCAGCTGCTGTTGTGCAGCAATTTTTTCCTCATCTTAAATATGTTGTCACAGAGGCCCCACCACCACTGCTGATTGGCTCAGCTTTGGCCAGTGGAAGGTCCATCTTGGAGCCAGATGGAATTGCCTAGTTTGGACCTGTGGAAAGCTTTGAGCATCTTGTCACAGAAGTTACCCCTGCAGCCCTCTCACTACCCAAACTTTGCCACGTAAATACAATAGATACATTTTCTAATGTTGTTAAGATCCAGCTGATAAAATATGAGGATCTAGTTATTAAGATTCTTAGAAATACCCCTGCCCAAATTAAGGTGCAAACGAGACCATATGCCAGTGACAATAGTCAAGGTTTTATTTGACAGTAAACATGAAAGAGAGAAAGAGAAATAGGAAATAAGAAATAGGTGGGGGGGACAGAGAGAAACAGGGTCTGAATAAAGAAAATATCGCCACTCCGTGGATCCCAACAATGGTCTGTTGATCCTCTCCAGCTGGTCTTCTTGGTGGTGAAAGTCTCCCCAAAAAGCCTGGAATCTGATGGGTTTATATACCCTCGAGCCAGGTAGCAATGCCCAGACATGTCCCCCTGGGGGAGGGTGGTCAGTCTCTTACAACAGACTCTGGATCTGTTGCATCACATGTAGTCCCATAGAGCAAGGTCTAGCACTTTGGGGGATCTTTGATGGATTGTGACTCCCCCTCAGCTGCTTCTCACGTGAAAGTCCCATGGATGTGGCCTGTGGGGTTGGGGGGTGCTACAGATGGGCCAGAGGATGGGCGTTCATTGCCTCTGACCAGAGGTTACGGCACACCCAAAACCTCCTCTTCCCCCCTCAACTGAGGGGGGGGCTTTCCATGTAAACCTGGCTTCTGTGAGCTGTGCTCTCCCCCCACCCAAACTTGGCTGCAGCTGGTGGCTTTGGCCTTTTGTGGATGCAAACCTTCTCAGCCTGAGATGACTGAACAATGGGCTTCCCTTTATCTAATCAGCAGCTTGGCTTACAGTCCAAAGTCCCAGGCAGGTATCTTCAGGGAAGCTTCTTTGTTTGTAGCTTCTTTATACAGTTTTGGTTATGATGAGCAAAACTTTATATCAATGTTTGAGGCATGAACTATTTCTGTCTCTGACA
>JAVTVJ010000874.1:0-88599 GCA_034509425.1 Eopsaltria australis | reverse complement strand
GTTTTGTACCGTATAAAAAGAGCAAGGAGGCTTTTATTCGGAGACAATGGGTATTAAGCTGTCCCGAATAGAGCAGGAGTTTTATGTCCAAGTTAAAGAGACCCTAAAGTTAAAAAACGGGAAAGCTAATAAGAGGGCTTGGAAACGTGTTGTTAAATGGATCTTTGCCTATGTCCCTCTTGCTTCTGCTTCTTCTGTTAAAACTCTGGGTTTTTGGGAGTTAGTAGAAAAACGTTTAGAAGCAGTGGAGAGAGGGGGTGATGTTTCTGTCCGAAAATTTTTCCCGTTGTTGATTTTAATTTGTTATACTTTGCGTAATTGTCCTGAAAGTTCGAAATCCCCGACTCACCCACGCCACGTTCCTAATTTCCCTTTTCCCAATGCCTCTTCCCCGCTGCAGGGAAGCGCGCCCCTCAGTTCTCCCCGCTATGAGACTGATTCCCTCATAGCGAGCTTCACCCCAAACCCTTTCTCCGAGCCCACAGCCAAACTCGCGCCGGCTGCGCTCCCCCATTGTTCTGAGTTTAAAGATGGCGGCGGCCTCGTGGCGCCGTGCCTACACCCGTGCGCCCACTGCGCAGCCTCACGCCGAAAGCCCGCGAATCCTCCCAACTCCTCCCACGGCTCCTTCCCCTTCACGTCGATTGGCCCCGCGTCGGGTTCCCCCCCCATGGCCGATGATGTCTTCGCGTCGGGTCCCTCCCCTCGCGCCAGAGGTCCCTGCCCCAGCCCGAGGGAGATCCCCGCCCCACCCCATGCCTGGACTGCTCATATCAACTGCAGTCCTGCCCCTAACCACCGCCCCCTTCCAGATCCCCACGCTCCCTCGTTCACACCCCGGGATTGGGGGCCAAAAAGTGGGGAGGCTGAAGCCTGTGATGCAGCCGGTCAGCCAGACCCTGCAGTGGCATCAGGTGTGCACAGCCCTCAGGGTAACAACCCACGATGGGAATCACAGTCACCTGCAGCCTTGCGAGAGCCTAGCAGGGTGGAGAGAGAGCTTGGGAGAGATTCTCCTCACTTTAAAGGTGTGCTGGTCCCATCTGACATAAAAACAATCCTGACAGGCATTTTAGTTAAGGTTCAGTATCGGGTGTGGGAAAAGATATGGAAGCAGCAGCTTCAAAGCCTGCTGAACAGTTCTAATCACCCTCCACCTAAGTCTTCCACAGCCTCCTGGACACCACATGGTCCATTCCATTCAGGAAACGGATCGGCACCGTGCTCCTCAAAGAAATTAAAAGCGGAATCCACTGTGTCCTGCTCTCCATCACCACCCATGCCACTAGAGACCCCATCAGAGGCAATCCCAGATGACCAGTCACTTGAACCACGATGGCTGAAGTTAGTAGGCATCACAACTCTCCACCCAACACATCCACCAGAGCAGATCCAGTCACATCCACCAACAGACGCTGCTCCACAAAGATCAGCGTGGAAGAGAAGGAAAAAAAAAACTCCAAACTTCGACAGTCATCAAGAAAAATCACTGAGACTCTTCTTCTTGATATCTTCCCCTTAGACTCTCCCTAAACCTACCCCATGTACCTCCCATACCCCAATCATTCCCAGTCCTGTAGAGAGACAATGATTTAACAATGTTTTTTTGTTTATTTGCAGATTTTCAAGACTTTGCTTTGGATTTTAGTTATTATCTTCATTGTACTAACAAATCACTTTCTTTAAGTAAAAAGACAGGGGGAGATGTTGCGGTGGTTCGGAACCAGAGGACTTCCGGACAGGTTCCACGGACAGAGGGTTTCCCCTCGGAGCTCCCAGGGGCAGCAGTTGGACCACCAATCCACGGACCCCAAGCTCCTGCTATTGGTTACTGGACTTGTCTGTTATGTATTCCCGCTCTGGGGAATTCCCTGTCACTCCATAGTTCATTCGTTGTTCTCTCTGTTCCCCTCCCCTCCCTAAACCCCATTTGATCAGGTACCCCAGCCCCTCCCCTGTATTGTCCCCTGCCCTCATCCTATTGGGTGTTGTTCCTCCTTAAATACCGATGTAATAAGCTGCTCTGGGCTCTTGGTTCATGTGCTCCCTTTGGAGGCAATAAACCTACCGAAATCACATACCAAGAGACCTCCTTCTCTGGTAGTTCTTTGCTGTTTCACCACGCTCCGGGGGCAACATCTCCCCGGACCGAACGCGGACCAGCTGTGCCCGCAGTCAGCACTCTGAGGAAGTCTTCCAGATCGCGAACGACTTCCTAGGGTAGCTCTGGGACTCTGCTGCCGGTACCAGGGTGGGACCGAAGCAGGGAACGCAGCAGTTGCTAACTTCCAGAACAGCTTTTCACCCAATGGAAGAACTGGCAGTTTCTTTAGAACACCAGTCCTTTAAGTATGAAAGGGAAAATATAACAAAAAATATCTTATTAAAAAAAACCCACCACCATTACTTTCCTGATGAATAAGTCTCCACACTCCCTGCAGTCAAAATTTACCTTCAGAAAAGTAACCATTTTCAGTATTGACTTAGAAAACGACTATGTGGAGATATTGACAAAAATAAGGGATTGATACTAATGTATATTATGAAAGAAATATGGTGATTTTGGATTGGTAATGGAAGTATCCTTACTTCAGTACAACCAGAAGATATATTTTTTTAAACATTTCAAAATATTTTGGCACATAGATTTTATATCATAACTTGGAATATGTAGACTTTTCAGTCAGCTGTTTCATGTATCTACTGCTATAGTTTTGCAGGAGATTATTCAATAGTATTTACTGCACTCCTGCTGCTAAGTAAACAGTTTTATAAAGTAACTCATGCCCTTGTGGTAATAAACAGAAGATATGAATTGCATTGGTAGGGTGACAGGATCCTCACTTTCTTGCAGGACAGCATACCTTCTGCTAATAGAAGGAAGGTGTCCAAGCAGGTGCTTGCCAGAATAGTACCTGGGCTGGGAGTGATTGCTGTTAGTTTGGCCAGTGTCACAGGCAGTTGGAGGCAGGCGCTGAATGTGCCAGGGCATGTTCAAACATGTATATCAACTAGCTGGTGGAAAGTGTGGGTTGCTTCTCGCTGATGAGGAGGAATGTCAGAAGCATTTCTCATGGCATTTATGGGATCAGTTAGCTAGTATAGATTGGGAAATAGAACAGGTACATTTACATTACTGGTTTAATGTGCGATGGAGGTCATGTTGAGTGTAATCATCCTTACAGCTGGAGTTCTGTGCATTCCTCCAATGCACTGTACTGCTGTACGTGAAACAGCTCCTGTCAGGGAAACAAGAGGCTGTGCACAGTGGTGCCAGATAAAGCACAGCAGTCATACACACCCTTGGCTGCTCTTCTAGCTCAGTAGACTTGGCTTCATCTTCAAACATAGCTGCCTCACAGCTATCTCAACTCCTGCTCTGCAAATGTTCCTGAATAACAAAATTAGCAACTTCAGTTTTGACATTAGCAGGGCACATCCACAATATCCTCAATGCAGTGACACGTGGAAAGACTCCACAACTTAATAAAGTTGTAAAGTAGGCATATTTTGCCAGCGCTGTGACACATGGGAGAATAATTTCTTCAAATCCATGCGTGCCCTCAGTGGCACTCAGTTAGGTATATATCTGGTTACAAGTTACATATGCATTAGATGACAAATACGCCTATACATATTCATTGTCCCCGCTTCATATTATAATTAGCCCAAAAGTCATTAGCATTCCAATACGACTGTGCACTGCCACTTAGTGATGAAGTAAAGGTCTTCCTCAGATGAACTTTTTACCTTTCTTCCTTGTGCATGCTCTGTAAGTTCCTAGTCCAAGTCCAAGCCCCAGAGCCGGTTTGAGCTGGTTTCAGGATCCGAAAACAGGATCTTTGGTCCAGGTTTCCCTTTCTTATCAATGGCCATACATCCTTTCCTGTCTGCTTGGCAAGCATAATAAGTGTTGAGCAAGTGGTATACATGTCTAATAAGCAGCTGCAAAATTTAACAGTACCAGTAGTACCCACAATCAGCAATTAACCCTTAAATCCTAAGCCCTCTGTATTGATGCCTGAAGGATTTTTTGCTTTTTCTCTTAAATACCTTTTACACAGTTCCCTATATCCACAAGTATTAGCATGCATACTTGTGATGCTATAGGTGTGATAATTTAGCCTGGTTTCTTGGTGTCCAGTAGGCCGGGAGACTAAACACCCCAGAAACTGTAGAGTTAGAAGACCAAACATTCTATTGTCGGAAGTAGTCAAGGTCCCCTAGCAGAACAGATTCTGTAAACTAGAAGTTAGCCCACCCCAGCCCCTTGTTGGGCCCTCTTGTTAGATATGCTAATGTGTAAGGTCTTTAATTGTATACTCGATTGGAGGGAGGGGGCTTTTTGCGACACGTTCTACCTGGACGGCAGAAGCCATCGAATGGGATCCTATTAAAATACCGAGGTAAACGACCCCCAACCCTCTAACCGTGTCTGAGCTTTTATTTCCTAAGACCAGGAAAAAGGCATCAGTCATTGGCGACCCACATGGGACCATAGAGACTCCGAAATTTGCAGTTTTGGGCTGAGGAATATCCTCGCCTGGCCCCTTGCTGGCATGTTACGGGAGCTAAGGCGGCAGTCCTGAACTGTGACGAGGGCTCTAGGACCCAGCACACGAAAGCACAGAAGAGAGGTGAATACACAGGGGAGGTCAGTATCTTGGTGAGGGGAGATCTCCAGGAGGTTGGGAAGGGGGGGCCAGAGGGGTCCACAAAAGGGGGGAAAGTAACCCCCCTCCCTGCAAAATCATGGGAAGGGGAGGACGCTCTCCATTTAAACCAAGAAAGAAAGGTAGGTAGGTAAGTGGGTTGGTGGTTCGTGGGTGGGTTGGTGGGGGCCCCTGCCGCTGGAGAGTGGCTTGGGGACTTGAGGTGCTGCTTAGATAAGCTGCAAACTGGGAGTCGCTAGTTCAAGTCTCAGTGCAGGAAGGTTGAGAAACTTTCTTTTGCATGCACAGTTTCACTATCACTTGCTTTTAAACTGTTAGCTCTAGTAGTTGTAGTTTGTAGAAAAGTAGTTAGCAAGGACAGGACGCTTTTTCTGGCTGTTTTTCCTGTTTATAAGTAAAGATGGGTTGTACACCTTCTAAACTGCTGGGAACGGAGGAGGCAGGCATGGTGGCTATAGTGGCACCGGCTTTGCGTGCGGGCGCGGGGGGGTCACAACCCCTGCCGCGGCCATCACCGCCTGTGCGGTTGGGGGCAGGGGAGGGAGGCGCGCTGCACCGCCCCCGCTGCAGCCTGTGCCGCCGCAGCCGGCTCCTCCACCCACCCATCCCCCGCCCGCTCCAGGGGCGGGGGCGGGTCCTACCCTGCCTCTAATAACAGCAGGGGCGGGAGCGGAGGCGGACTGGGCACTGCCTCCAGCTCACCTCGAAGGCGGACACAGGGGCGGGATGGAGGTACGCTGGCCACCGCCCCATGACCGCCCTGAGGGCGGGCACAGGGGCAGAGAGGAGGTGGGGCGGCCGGCCCCTGACCGCCCCAGGGGCAGGAGCAGGGACCGGGCAGAAGCGGTCTGGCAAATGCCTCCCCATCCAGCCAGAGCATGGGATGAGAGGGGACACCTGCGATTTCAACTTCATCGCTCTTCCAGCGTCGGAGGGCGGGGCAAGGCCTCTCCGACGAGAGCCGGGTGGGACATTTCTGATCCAAATTACTTTTCCAGAACTGGGGACAAAGAGAACCAACCGGAATTTCCTCTCCGCCGCTCTGCCAGTGTCGTGATTAAAAGTGAATGGGATGATTTCGGTACAGACGGTCTGTTATAAATGCATATTATAGTGTTGGCTTTTCGCAAATAATGAATGCTATGTGTATGATGTTGGTCATTGTAGAAGTTGCTTTTGTTATAGAAATATAATCATTTTTAATGCTTGAATGCCTTTCTTAAATGTAGTGGCTAATGTAGCTGTGTTAAAATGTACCTAGCTTAAAATAACTAAACCACAAACTTAGTTGGATAAGCGTGGGTGTAACAGGCTCCTGTCCCAGGATATCTCTATCGACAAGGAACCATCTGACAGGATATCCCTATTGACAAATAACCGTCTGACTGGACATCCCTATCGACAATAACCATCTGCTGGACACCAACAGACAAAGGAAGAATTGGGAAACCCCAAAGAAACTGCGCATGCTCTAAAAAGGCGGACCCAAGGAGAAGCCATGCTAACAAGTACCTGGAAAATGTAAAATAGTTCGGAGAAAAGTTTGAATATGTATACTTGTCTATGAATATGTAACAGGCTGATGCAATAAGAAATGTATATAAACAGAGTATTTTCACCATGTCAGACGTGCTTTTGGCTCTGTGCCAAGAGTTCCCAACGTCACCTGAACGTTGTAACCTTTTGCTCTATACCTTGTCCCTTTATTGTCCTTTTATTAAACCTTTAAATTTCAACAGGAGACTGGACCTCGTTTTTAACAGAGGCGCGCAGCCGGCGTCCCCTCCCCCGCCCCTACCGGCTCCGCAGCCGGCACCCTCACCCCCATCCCCACCCCCACCGGCCCCGCTGGCTCCGCCGGCGCCAGCGCCACCGCCCCCTCCTCCTCCTCCCCCGCCCGCTCCGAACGCGGGGGCAGGGGCGGAGACCAACCGGCCCCAAGACAATCCGGGGGCTGGGCATGGGGCGGGGGGCGGAGGCAAGCAGGCCCTCGCCCCCTGACCACTCTGGGGGCGGGGAAAGGTGTGGGGAGGGGGCGGGCTGGCCCTCGCCACCCGACCGCCCACAGGGCGGGCACGGGGCGGGGGCAGAGGCCGGCTGGCCCTTGCCCCCCGACCGCCCACGGGGCGGGCACAGACCGAAAGCGGAGGCCGATTGGCCCCCTGACCACACAGGGGGCGGGCGAAGGCACGGAGAGGGCGGAGAGGGGGCCGACTTGTTGCTGGCTCCTGACCGCTCCTGGGGGGGGCGTGGACCGGGAGCAGAGCCTAACTGGCCCTTGCCACCCGACCTGGCCCGAGCCTGGGATGAGTACCCTCGATCGAGGTACCCTCGATCTCGGCTTCGCCACTCCTCCAGCGTTGGGGAGAGGGGCAAAGCTACCCTGACCAGAGGCGGGTGGGACGTGCCTGATCCAAGTTACTTTTCCGAAAGGGGGGACAGAGACGACCATGCCGGATTCCCCCTCCGCCGCTCTGCCAGTGCTAGGATTAAAACGGACTGGGATGATGTGGATACAGATGGTTCCCAAGAGGAGGGTGGCAGGAGGAGGGGAAAAATAGCCCAAGAAGCTATAAGTGCTGCTAGTCCAATTGCAGGGCGCACGAGATCAAAAAGAGATGAAAAGGGAAGGGAAGGGCCTGCTCTAGAAGTGCCTCTGAGACAGGCTGTGGGAAATCAGGGAGTGATTTATATAAAGACACCATTCTCTCTTGCAGAGCTGCAGACGTGGAAAGACTGTTGGAAAGTATAGTGACAACCCAGAGAAAGTAGCCATCCGGGTAGACAGGGCTATAAGGGCTCAAAATCCTGATTGGGGAGACTTGAATGTGATGCTGGATGAATTACTAGATAGCACAGAAAGGGAGATGGTTAATAAAGCTGCCATAGATGCTATACAGGCCCAAATTGCAGCTGGAACTCTCCAAGGGATGCCTCATGACATATACCCACTTGCTGACCCTGGCTGGGATCCCAATGTCCCTGAGAAAATGGCAAAATTAAAGCAGTTTCAGAAATGGGTGGTTTACGGGTTGAGATGTGGCCTTCCTAAAGTAGTGAATTTTTCTAAATTATTCGAGATCAAACAAAATCCAAATGAGACTCCTACAGAATTTCTGAATAGGCTAAAAGAAGCTGCACGGAAATACACTACTCTGAAGCTCGATGCACCTGATCAGAAGTACCAGCTGGCTTACATTTTTATGGGCCAGTCAACAGATGATATAAGGAAAAAACTGCAAAAAAGGGGGGTAATGGATATAAGTGAGATGTTGAAAATAGCCTGGCAAGAATATCAGAACAGGGATTCAGTAGATAAGAACAAACAGAATAAGCCCCACCATAAGAAAAACCACAATGAGGGAAAGTCATCCAACTCACCAAAGAGGGGACCCCGTTTTCCTCTAGCTGAGGACCAATGTGCCATTTGCAAGCAGAAGGGACACTGGAAAAATGAGTGTCCAGCACGAACAAAAAAGACACCCCCAGCTCCGGAACTAGCTGTGGATTATGATAGACAGCGACCAAGGGCATCACCCCCAGCAGAGCCTTCAGTTATAGTTAAGCTGGGAAATGAGGATGTTAAATTTCTGGTTGACACAGGGGCGACCTATTCTGTATTAAATACTTTAAAAGGTAAACTGAGCCAAGAGACTGTGGATGTGGTAGGAGCCACCGGGGTAAGTGAAACACGGCCTTTTTCCCAACCTTTAAAATTCAAATTGGGAAAACACTGGGTGACACACCAGTTCCTGTATATGCCAAATTCACCAGCGCTATTATTGGGCAGAGATTTATTAGAGAAATTAGAGGCAGAAATTAAATTCTCCAGAGACGGGGGGGTAAAAGTCATAATTCCTGAATCTAAATTCATAGAAGCAGCAGCTATTCTTATACAGGAATGCCATGGAAAAATTCCCAAAGAAACAGAAGATGCTGTCAGTCCTATAGTATGGGCCAATGATATCCCTGGGAGATCCAAAAGAGCTGAACCTGTAAATATTACACTCAAAGCAGGAGCTACACCGGTAAGGCAAAAACAATACCCTCTGAAATTAGCAGGTCGCAAAGGACTAGCACCCACAATTGAGAAGTTTCTCAAATTTGGGTTGCTAGTGGAATGTGAATCCAAGTATAACACCCCAATTATACCAGTGAAGAAAACAGATGGTAAGAGTTATCGATTAGTGCAGGATCTAAGGGAGATTAACAAAAGAACAGAAGACATACATCCAGTTGTAGCCAATCCTTACACACTTTTGACTACACTAACAGACGAATTGGGGTGGTTCACTGTTTTAGATCTTAAAGATGCCTTTTTCTGCATTCCTGTGCACAAGGACAGCCAAGAAATTTTTGCCTTTGAGTGGGAAAACCCTGATACAGGAAGGAAGACCCAGCTCACCTGGACAGTATTGGTTCAAGGCTACAAGAATAGTCCCACGCTATTTGGAAACCAGCTGGCAAAGGAACTGGAGGACTGGAAGAAACAGGAGCCAGGAGGAGTTGTTCTTCAGTATGTTGATGACATCCTAGTGGCAACCAGAACGCGAGATGAGTGTATCCAGCTAACCGTAAGTCTGTTGAACTTTTTGGGCGAGAGTGGTTATCGGGTCTCGAGAGAGAAGGCCCAGATTGCCAGGGAAACAGTAGTTTACCTGGGGCTGGAAATTTTCCGTGGACACCGACAACTCAGCAAAGAGCGGAAGGAAGCTATCTGTCGCCTTCCAGAGCCCCACAACTGTGAGAGAAATGCAAGCCTTCCTGGGAATGGTAGGTTGGTGTCGCCTATGGATATCAAACTATGGACTGCTGGTAAAACCTCTGTATGAGGTCCTTAATGCAGCCGAAAAGGGAACAATCATGTGGACAGAAAGTGCAAGGGCTGCCTTCAAACAGTTGAAACGTTCCCTAATGTCTGCCCCAGCCTTGGGGCTGCCGGATTTGACTAAGCCTTTTGAACTCTTTACATATGAGCGACTGAATGCTGCTCTGGGAGTACTAGCACAGCACCTTGAGGACCAGCAAAGAACTGTAGCCTACTTTTCAAAACAGCTAGACAATGTTAGTCAAGGGTGGCCTGGATGCCTGAAAGCTGTGGCAGCAACTGTCCTCCTAATACAGGAGGCCCGTAAATTCACCCTTGGACAGCACATTGTCGTGTATGTACCCCATGCAGTAATAACTGTGCTGGAACAGAAGGGGAATCACTGGCTATCCCCTAGCAGAATGCTGAAGTATCAGTCTGTGTTGCTGGAACAGGATGATGTTACTCTGAAAACATCATCTGTGGTAAACCCTGCGATGTTTTTGTCATCCACATTACTTGACAGCATGCCTTAACATGATTGTCTACAGACAATAGAGGAGGCTTATTCTAGCAGACCAGACCTGAAGGACATTCCCCTGAAGAGCCCAGACTGGGAGCTGTATACCGATGGAAGCAGCTTCATGAGAAATGGTAAGAGAATGACGGGATATGCTGTAACTACCACAGATAAAGTCATAGAGGCAAAAGCCTTGCCTCCAGATGTATCATCACAGAAAGCTGAACTCATTGCACTAACGAGGGCTCTAGAGCTGAGTGAGGGGAAGAAGGTGAACATCTGGACTGATTCCAAATATGCCTTCAGTGTTGTTCATGCCCACGGAGCTATCTGGAAGGAACGTGGCCTGCTGACTGCACAAGGTAATGAGATTAAGCATGCTGAACAGATTCTTGCACTTCTGCAGAGTATCTGGAAGCCAACCGAAGTAGCCATCATGCATTGCAAAGGCCATCAAAGAGGGAAGAAAGCCCCTGAACTGGGAAATCACTTCACTGATGAAGCAGCAAGAGGGGTTGCAGAAAAAGGCATTTTTGCAGTGATACCACAGAAAGAAATAGATTTGTCAGAGTTTACCCCAAAATACGATCAGGGGGATCACAAGTTGATCAAGCACCTTAAGGCTGAGATCAAAGAAGGGGGGTGGGCCGTTACCTCAACAGGACAGGTTGTAGTTCCACCCTTCCTCCTTCGAGAAATAGCGCAGCGAGAGCATGAAAGTACTCACTGGGGAACAGAAAATCTTCTAAAGCATCTTAGAAAGGTGGTAATAGGGAGAGGGATGACAGATATCGTGCAGTCTATAACCAGCAAGTGCGATACCTGTCGTAAAAACAACCCTGACACGAGCAAACGGGTTGTATTAGGGGTGACAAAAACAGGAGATCTCCCGGGAGATTATTGGCAGATCGATTTTGCTGAGATGCCATGCAAAGAGGGATGTAAGTATATACTGGTACTGGTTGACACCTTCAGTGGATGGCCTGAAGCTTACCCCTGTCGCACTAACACAGCAAGAGAAGTAGTGAAAGCCTTGCTGAATCATATAATTCCAAGATTTGGGGTTCCTCTAGGAATGTCATCTGACAGGGGAACTCACTTTGTTGCAACGGTAGTTGGGGAAGTCAGCAGGGTTCTGGGAATTGCCTGGGACCTGCACACACCATACAGGCCCCAGGCAAGTGGCAAGGTTGAGCGTATGAATGGAACCCTCAAAACCCAGATTTGTAACATTTTTCAAGAAACATCCACGACCTGGGTCCAAGCCCTGCCAATAGCCTTGCTGAGAACCCGCATACAGCCAAGGTGAAGGGACAATATAAGTCCCTATGAAATATTATATGGCAGGCCTTATCAGGCTCCACATATCCTGGGAGAGATTCATGTGAAGGGTAAAGCTGATTTGCAGAAGTACTTAATGGCTTTGAGTTCTACTTTGCAGAAGCTCCAGAGATTTGTCGTGTTGTCCAGGCCAATAGGACTGGACAGACCTGCTCATCAGTTCCAGCCTGGAGATTGGGTCTACATCAAGTGGTGGGACAGTGACCCCTTGCAAGCCCAGTAGAAGGGACCATCCTAAGTTTGGCTGACCACCCTCACTGCAGTCAAAGTTGCTGGCAAGGGACCGTGGATCCACTATTCCAGAGTGAAGACAGCTTCTGCTCTGACACCATTAAGAAGACAGAGACTGATACAAATCAGAAGGATGTGGCTTAAACTGTTCTATACACGTCTGTTGTCTGCCCAACTGGTAACCATGATTCAGGGTTTGCCCCATGATGTACACAAGGCTGTAGTCCAAAATGTGTCCAAAGTTCTTAATAAGAACAATTGCTGGTTCTGTATCCAGTTACCACCTCTAGATGGGGGTGGTCACTGACCACTGATTAGCATTTTAAGCTTCCAAAATTGACACCTTAAAATTTGACAATATCTTTGACATCCTCACCTCATGGTTACCAAACTGGGCCTAGATAAAAGAAGCATTTATAGTAGCTGTAATTGTAGTTATCATCTGTGTAGATCCTACGTGTTGGTTGGTTGTGTGAACCGACACTATGGGTAATTGTATTGGGTCTGACTATGGTAAAGCTCACAGGCCTTACACTGCTGTACTTTGCTTTGGTAGCTGGCATTGATAACAGAGCAGTGTTTTGGCTACTGCCAAGCAGTGCTGTCCCTGTGACATTCCTTCCCCCACTGAAGGGGATGGGGGGGGGCAAGATCCTGGGAGGGGACACCAGCAGGCCAGCTGACCCCAGTCAGCCAAAGGGATATTCCATACCATGGCATCCAGCTCAGATATAGAGAAGGGAAAGAGAGGAGGAGGAGGAGGAGGAGGAGGAGGAGGCACTCCAAGGGCTGGTCCATGTTGCCTCCTTGAACAACCGTCCACACATGCTGAAGCCTACTTCCCAGAAAGTATCTGGACCTTAGCTGCTGATAGGAAGTAGAGATTAATTATTTTTTCCCTCTACTCACTAGCAACTTTCAACTTGCTTGTTCTATTTTTTCCCACTGTAATAAAACTGCCTTTTCTTACCCTGATAGTCTTTTTCAATATTATCCTCTCCCCTCTCCCAGTGGGGGAGGGAGTGATAGAGTGACTGAGTGGGCACCTGGCACCTGGCCGGGGTCAACCCACGACAGTCTCTTTCGGCGCCCGAACGTGGGGCGAGATAAAAGCAGTTTTATATATATATACACATATATTGCATGCTCTAGTAATTACCAGTAGTAGCTCTCAAGTAGTGAACTCCTGCGTGGCATACGGCCTTCGGCTGCCACACTGCTTATCTTTGTTTTGCTATGTTTGGGAACATGTTGAAACAATGACTGTGAATGAATATAGCTCCTTCTCTCTGCCCTGGGTGAATTTGAGTATGGATGACCTTTTACTGCAGGCTCCTGTGATTATTGCCAACCCTTACATAAGCTTCCTGATATTATTAATAATATTAGCCAACACTGTTGTTACCTTATGGAATTCATGGAAATTGTCATCTCCCTGGTACAGAAGGAAACGACCCTTGGGTGAGGATCTGTTAAAATCTGCCCTGAGGTACCCAGTTCCTGGGTGGAAAGGTATATGGAGGGATTTGGGCAGGCTCCTAGGGCGGTTATCACCTCCCGTTGCATGGGAGTTCACTCCTGAAGAGGTAAATAACCCTAACAAACTGGCCCGTCGGCTGACAGAAGGGTGCCTTGTTTACTCTCAGGAATGCGAGCAGCTTCTCGCCCTGTACTGGGGGCTGGCCTGGGCCTACCGGGCCTCTGTTCAATATTCTCAGAGGACTGTGGTTGAGGCAGGAACTCAAACTGTGTCTGAGGACACTATAGCTGAGACAGGGACACAAACTACAGCTGTGGCTGAGGCAGGGATACAAACCATAACAACTATGTCTGAGATAGGAACCCAAACCACAACAACTACAGTAATTGCCCCAGTAGTGAAAAAAAAAAATGGACAAGGCAAGTCTCAGGCTGATTAGTAAGAGAAGAAGAAGAGGAAGAAGAGATGGGGCTAGATCAAGAGGCAGGTCCCTCAGCAAAGGAATCGAAGGGAGTGAGGCAGATTAAACAGGAGACCGAAGTTACTCGGTCCCTGACCCCATCCGAACTTTGAGACTTGCGAAAGGATTACAGCCGCCAGTCAGGTGAGAGGATTCCTGCATGGCTGCTGCGATGCTGGGATAATGGGGCTGATAGTCAGCAGTTAGAAGGTCATGAAGCCCAACAGCTGGGATCCCTTGCTAGGGATCGGGAAATTGAAAGAGGACTTGCAAAGGAAGGAGCAACTTGTAGCCTCTGGAGACGGCTTCTTTCAAGTGTGAAGGCAAGATATCCTTTTAAGGATGATCTTGTAAAGTCCCCAGGGAAGTGGACCAATGTGGATGAAGGTATCAAGTACTTGAGAGAATTAGCAGTGCTGGAAATTGTCTATAGTGATCTAAAGGATGATAGCGTCACCATAGATCCAGAGGATATCCCTTGTACACTTGCCATGTGGAGGAAGGTGGTTCAAGGCGCCCTGGCATCATATTCCAGCAGCTTGGTGGCACTTTATTATCCAAAAAAGGATACACCAACTGTAGAGTTGGTGTCCGCCTGGCTCCGAAATGTAGAAGAAACTCTGGGTGCTCCCTCATCCCTGCGAGCCACCACCCCAACTTTTAGAGGCAGCCCAAGAGATCGCTCCTCTCCAACCCCAGTCAGAGGGAAAGGAATCCCCAAGAACAGGCCACATAATGAGCTCTGTTATTTTCTGCGTGAGCATGGAGAGGACATGAGGAAATGGGATGGTGAACCCACCTCTAAGCTGAGCGCCCGGGTCCAAGAACTGAGGGGGAAGAGACCTGTTAAGAAGGGGCCACCCAAGAAGACTGTCAGTGTACTTACCACAGAGAGACCAGAAGACAATCAGCGATTTCCCAGATATAAGGACACTAAAACTGTTTCCTACAGTCCTGAGGAGGGAACTTTTGATTTGGCATCACAAAGGTCAGACAGTGAATACTCTGACCAGGAACAGGAATAGAGGGTCCTTGCCTCCAGCCAGGAGGAGGAAAGGGATGACCAGGTATACTGGATGGTGTGGATTCGATGGCCTGGCACATCAGATCTACAGAAGTACAAAGCTTTAGTGGACACCGGTGCACAGTGTACACTGATGCCATCAAGGCACAAGAGTGCAGAAGCCATCTGGATCTCTGGACTGACAGGGGGATGCCAAGAGTTGTCGGTAATAAAAGCTGAGGTGAGCTTAACAGGGGACAGATGGCAAAAGCATCCCATTGTGACTGGCCCAGAGGCCCCTTGTATCCTTGGCATCGACTACCTCAGGAGAGGGTATTTTAAGGATCCAAAGGGATATCGATGGGCCTTTGGCATAGCTGCAGTGAATACAGAGAAGATCAGACAGTTATCCACCCTGCCTGGGCTCTCAGAAGATCCCTTCATCGTAGGATTGCTGCAGGTGGAAGATCAGCAAGTACCGATTGCTACCAGGACAGTGCACCGGAGGCAGTATCGTACCAACCGGGACTCCATGACTCCTATCCATGAACTAATTCGTCGACTGGAGAGCCAAGGAGTTATCAGCAGGACCCGCTCACCCTTCAACAGCCCCATATGGCCAGTGCGGAAGTCAAATGGGGAATGGCGGCTGACAGTGGACTATCGGGGCCTGAATGAAGTCACACCACCTCTAAGTGCTGCCGTACCAGACATGTTGGACCTCCAATATGAGCTAGAGTCAAAAGCAGCCAAATGGTATGCCACGATTGACATAGCTAATGCATTTTTCTCAATCCCTCTGGCGGCAGAGTGCAGGCCACAATTTGCTTTCACTTGGAGGGGTGTCCAGTACACCTGGAACAGACTGCCCCAGGGGTGGAGACACAGCCCCACCATCTGCCATGGCCTGATCCAGGCTGCTCTGGAACAGGGTGGAGCTCCGGAACACCTGCAATATATTGATGATATCATTGTGTGGGGTGATACAGCAGGAGAAGTTTTTGAAAAAGGGAAGAAAATAATCCAAATTCTTCTGAAAGCTGGTCTTGCCATAAAACAAAGTAAGGTGAAGGGACCTGCACAGGAAATCCAGTTTCCGGGAATAAAATGGCAGGATGGGCGCCGTCTTATGCCTACAGAGGTGGTTGACAAAATTGCCAATATGTCTCCACCAGTTACTAAGAAAGAAATACAAGCTTTCCTGGGCCTTGTAGGATTCTGGAGAATGCACATTCCAGGCTATAGTCAACTTGTGGGCCCCCTCTGTTGAGTGACCCGGAAGAAGAATGACTTCAAGTAGGGCCCGGAGAAGAAACAGGCCTTTGAGCATATCAAACAGGAAATAGCTCGTGCAGTGGCTCTTGGGCCTGTTCGGACAGGACCAGATGTGCAAAATATACTCTACACTGCAGCTGGGGAGCAGGGCCTCACCTGGAGCCTCTGGGAGAGAACCGCAGGAGAAACCCGAGGTCGGCCATTAGGATTCTGGAGCTGGAGTTATTGAGGATCAGAAGCCCACTATACTCCAACTGAAAAAGAAATACTAGCAGCTTATGAGGGGGTTCGAGCGGCCTCGGAAGTTGTTGGGACAGAAGCATGTCTCCTCTTGGCACCACGATTGCCTGTCCTACACTGGATGTTCAAAGGAAACATTCCCTCCGTGCATCATGCAACCAGTGCTACATGGAGTAAGTGGGTGGCCTTAATTACACAACGAGCCCGAATGGGAAAACCCAACTTCCCAGGAATCCTAGAAGAGATTTTGAGTTGGCCAGAAGCCAGAGATTTTGGAGCACTGTCTGAGAAGGTGACTCGTGCCCAAGAAGCACCACCATATAACGAGTTACCAGAAAATGAAAGAAAATATGCTTTATTTACTGATGGATCTTGCCAAGTGATAGGAAACCATCGGAGGTGGAAAGCTGCTGTGTGGAATCCCACACGACAAGTCATTAAGACTGCTGAAGGGAAAGGTGAATCAAGCCAGTTTGCAGAGGTGAAAGCCATCCAACTAGCCCTAGAGATTGCTGAGAGAGAAAAGTGGCCCATACTCTATCTCTATACTGACTCCTGGATGGTGGCTAATGCCCTATGGCGATGGCTGCAGCAGTGGAAGAAAACCAACTGGCAGCGAAGGGGGAAACCCATCTGGGCTGCTGCATTATGGCAGGACATTGCTGCACGGATAGAAAACATGACTGTGAAAGTACGCCATGTAGATGCCCATGTGCCCAGAAGTCGTGCCACTGAGGAGCATCAAAACAATGAACGGGTAGATAAGGCCACCAAAATTGGAATAGCTCAGGTGGACCTAGATTGGGAGAGAAAGGGTGAGCTATTTATAGCCCGATGGGCCCACGAAACATCAGGGCATCTTGGAAGGGATGCAACATACAGATGGGCTCGTGATCGAGGGGTGGATCTGACCATGGAGGCCATCACACAGGTTATTCATCAGTGTGAAACATGCGCTGCCATCAAGCGAGCCACACGAGTGAAGCCTCTTTGGAGTGGAGGGCGGTGGCTGGGGTTCCAGTATGGTGAAGCCTGGCAAATTGATTACATTGGGCCATTGCCACGGACACGCCAAGGCAAGAGTTACATCCTCACCATGGTGGAGGCCACAACTGGCTGGCTGGAAACGTACCCAGTAAACCACGCCACGGCTCGGAACACAATTTCAGGTCTTGAAAGACACATTTTGTGGTGACATGGAACCCAGATAGAATTGAGTCAGACAATGGGACTCATTTTCGAAATAATCTTATTAACTCCTGGGCAAAGAGGCATGGCATTAAGTGGATATATCATATTCCTTATCACCCACAGGCCTCTGGGAAGATTGAAAGATATAATGGACTGTTAAAAACTATGCTACGGGCACTAGGTAATGAGACATGGAAGCATTGGGATGTGAATTTGGCAGAAGCCACTTGGCTAGTTAATAACAGAGGATCTGTTAACCGCCCTGGTCCCGCCCAAACGAAACCCTTAGACACTGTGGAGGGAGACAAGGTTCTTGCACTACACATAGGAAAGTGGCTGGGGAAGTCAGTGTGGGTTGCTTCCCCCATGGGGAAGGGCAAACCCATTTGTGGGATTGTCTTTGCCCAAGGACCTGGGTGCACTTGGTGGGTAATGTGGGAGGATGGGGAGACCCAGTGTGTACCCCAAGGTGATTTAACCTTGGGGTAAGAATAATGTATGTTGGAAGTTGCATGTTGCAGGATGTAAGTAGCAGAAGGGACATGAGCTGACGAAGAACAAATTTCAGCAAGGAGCAAGAAAAAGGCGACAATGAACAGGGATGGTGCCAGTCCTCGACAATCAAGTTTACTATTCCTCCTGCCCTGACCCCACATTCTGCTGGAAATGGAGACCACCTGGAAGGATGCGAAAGGACAGGAGATAGTAGTTAATGTTATGGGGATGGTTTAAGGATGTAGCTTAAATTGCATGTGTGAGTAGGAAAGGATTTCTGAGCATGATGCAAATGGTATGGAATAAGGGGTGGAAATTGTATTGGGTCTGACTGGGGTAAAGCTCACAGCCCTTACAGTGCTGGGCTTTGGTAGCTGGCGTTGATAACAGAGCAGTGTTTTGGCTACTGCCAAGCTGTGCTGTCCCTCTGACATTCCTTCCCCCACTGAAGGGGATGGGGGGGGGGGCAAGATCCTGGGAGGGGACACCAGCAGGCCAGCTGACCCCAGTCAGCCAAAGGGATATTCCATACCATATGACATCAGCTCAGATATATAAGGGAAGGAAGAGAGGAGGAGGAGGAGGCACTCAGGGCTGGTCCATGTTTGCCTCCTTGAACAACTGTCACGCATGCTGAAGCCCTGCTTCCCAGAAAGTGTCTGGACATCGCTGCTGATGGGAAGTAGAGATTGATTGTTTTCCCCTCTGCTCTTGCGCGCGCAACTTTCAACTTGCTTGTTCTATTTTTTCCCACTGTAATAAAACTGCCTTTTCTTACCCTGATAGTCTTTTTCAATATTATCCTCTCCCCTCTCCCAGTGGGAGAGGGAGTGATAGAGTGACTGAGTGGGCACCTGGCCCCTGGCCGGGGTCAACCCACGACAGTAATGTAGAACAGAGTAAGGTAGAGACTAGACAAAGTAGAGTCTTGTTAGTCTCTAAAAAGGGAGAAATGATGCCTGAAGTATTTTTTGCTTTTTGTCTTAAATACCTTTTACACAGTTCCCTATATCCACAAGTATTAGCATGCATACTTGTGATGCTATAGGTGTGATAATTTAGCCTGGTTTCTTGGTGTCCAGCAGGCCGGGAGACTAAACACCCCAGAAACTGTAGAGTTAGAAGACCAAACATTCTATTGTCGGAAGTAGTCAAGGTCCCCTAGCAGAACAGATTCTGTAAACTAGAAGTTAGCCCACCCCAGCCCCTTGTTGGGCCCTCTTGTTAGATATGCTAATGTGTAAGGTCTTTAATTGTATACTCGATTGGGGGGAGGGGGCTTTTTGCAACGCTTTCTACCTGGACGGCAGAAGCCATCGAATGGGATCCTATTAAAATACCGAGGTAAACGACCCCCAACCCTCTAACCGTGTCTGAGCTTTTATTTCCTAAGACCGGGAAAAAGGCATCAGTATCAGCAGCAGACTGTGAGGGGGAATGCAGTTGTTCATGCAGTTGGATCTTGTTCCTGGACCACTCTTGCACATGATGATGCAAGCCCAGCCAGAGCTAGCTCAAAATTGGAACTCAGCCTCCTGTATTTTTGATGTGGTATGCAGAAGCTGAGCCCATGGTTTTGTCATTCAGGGTGGATAGGTAGAGACAGGCAGGTCAGGAGATATTGAAGCCTCCATATGAGGTTCTGTGGCCAAAGGGCCCATCCAGAAGGGTCAGCACACACCACATGCTCTGAGAAATGCCAGGACAAGATCTCTTTATATTGGCACAACCGTCTTGACAAGTACATGTTTTTGTGTACAGTTTGACAATTTCAACTGCAATACATATGAAGAACTATATTTTTCCAAAAGAAACAAGCAAAATACATCCAGGTAATTCCAAAATTAATCCCATGAAAAATCACACAGAATTTATTAGGCTGACCATCAAGTCCAACCTATGGCTGAAAATCACCACGTCAAATAGAACACAGCACCAAATCTGGATGTGGCACTTTGTCTAAACACCTCCAGGTGTGTCTCCACCACATCCACGGGCAATCCATTACAATGTCTAATCACCCTTTCTGTGAAGAAATTCTTCCTAATGTGCCACCTAAACTTCCCCTGGCCCAGCTTAAGAGTACGTCCTCTCGTATGTATGAGAGGTTGTGTGTCTCCTCACAGCCGATATGTCCTGATGCTGGAGTTGCAACATGGAAAGGTTTGCTTCCACAAAGCACATTGGTGGAAAGGAGTCCCTGCCTGCCACCTCGGGAAGGGCTCGCCAAAAGGTGCACGCAGCCTCTTCCCATTTCTCCAGCCACCTTTAGGCTAAATTTGACACCAGGGAATGGCGTTAATGGAGGTTCAGTGTTCGGTCTGACGCCGCTCACTGCAGCGCGTTCCCGAGCCCTCTGACACTCCGCAGCAGCCGCTGGTTTGTCTGTTCACAAGCGTGCCTCATACAGCACGTTTGCGACCAGCGCGGCCCTTTCAGCTCCGAGAGCCGCCGCTGCCTCCCCCCGCCCAGACTCGGCGCTCCCCGCCCCGCCACCTCCCCGCCGCTGCCGAGAGCGCCTCCCGCAGGCCGCCCGCGCGGTGCCGGAGACGCCCGTTCGGCGGGGCCCTCCCTGCTCCCATCCGCCGCCCGCCACGGCGCGACCCCCGCCCGGGACCCCCTCCGCGAAGCCAGGGGCGGACGGGGCGCCAGCCCCTCGCGACAGCCGAGACCGAGCGGGGGCGGCCGGGAAGGGCCGGCGGCGCCCGGCGGCCCCGCCCCACTCATCCCCCCGCTCCCCCGCCTGGCCGGCCGCGTTCCCGGCGGGCAGCGCCGCAGGGTGACGAGCGGGTCTGGCCACAGCCGAGTGCGGCGCGTCAGTTCCGGCGGGGAGCGCGGTGCGGCGCGTGGGTCGGAAGCGCCGCGGCGGTGTCGGAGGAGCGGAAAATGGCGGCGGCCGCGCAGCTCACGGACGATGAGCTCTTCTCGGAGCTGAGGCGCTTCGGCTTCTCCCCGGGGCCGATCACCGAGAGCACCCGGCCCGTTTACCTGAAGAAGCTGAAGAAGCTGTGCGAGGATGAACGGGCCGGGGCCCGCGGCGGCGGCGCCAACAAGACCCGGAACAGCAACAACAATAACACGAGAGCCGGAGCGGCGCCGGGAGGAGGCGGCGTCCCCGGGCGGGCGGCCCCGGGAGTGCGGCTGGCCGGCGTCGAGCACCCCTTCCTTCCCGGGGCTGCTGCCGGAGGCGGCCGGGGCCGCGCAGCACCCCCCGCCGGGGGCGGCAAAGTGCTGCTGGGCTTCAGCTCGGACGAGTCGGACGTGGAGAGCAGCCCCCGGAGCCAGGCCGGCGGCAGGAGGGAGCGCGCTGCCCCTCTCTTCCGTGGCCTCAGGCCCGCCGCCCCCCACGGTGCCTGCGGCGTGAGCAGCAGCTCCCCCCCGGAGGAGGCGGCCCGGCGGAAGCCCAACGCCTGGTGGGGGGCGGCGGCCAGGAGACCGGCGGCGACTCAGGGTTTGAGTGAGCTTGAGGACGGCGAGGAGGAGGATGACGACGAAGAGGAGGAGGAGAAGGAGAGCGAGCAGCAGCGGTGGAAGAACCCGACCGTGAACGGGAACCGGCTCCTCTCCTACGGAGGCAGCAGGGACAAATACTCGGACTCGGAGGAGGCGGCGGCAGGGGCGAGGGCCAAACAACAGGGACCGAAGGAGGAGTCTGCAGTTCGCCGGCCCAGACGGAGCCTCTGCAAGTCGCCTGCTCCATTCGTAACAAGCAAATGCGCTGCAGTCGGCGCTGGCGTGATGGAGACGGGCCAAGAAAGGGCTGGCGGAGGCTGCGGTGCTGGTGTGCTCGTAAGGAATGACGGGGCGGCGGGGGCGGCTGCTGTCGGCAGTCTAGACAGGGGCAGAAATCAGGAGGAGGAGGAGGCGGCGGCGGTGGGGGGAAGAGGAGGAGGATGTGAAAATCTGGACTCTAGTCCTTCCAGCCCCAGATATCGCATTGGCCTATCCAAGAAATCCCCATCAGTATTGTTGTTGCCACCACCGCTCACGGACTTGGACAGCGGCAAAATCACTGACCCTCCAGGCACCATTAGGAAAGCGACCAATAATCATGTTCTCAGCGGTGCTCCTGGTAGCTGTAATGTTGAATCCAGGATCTATTCATCTACTAATAGCCTTCCCCCGGGTGGAACCACCTCCTCCCTTAGACTCAACCACTCCAATCATACGGGTTCAAATAATACCTACCTGAAAAACACCTACAAGAAGAATCTTTCTGAGCCCGAGGAGGAGCTTCTCCAACAGTTCAAAAGAGAGGAGGTATCCACCACTGGAGGCTTCAGTGCACATTACCTGTCCATGTTCCTCTTAACTGCTGCATGCTTGTTCTTTCTGATACTGGGATTCACATACCTGAGAATGAGAGGTTCTGGAGTAGCTGAGGATGTGGGAGCCAACAGTAAGTATTAGGTGAAGGGTAAGAGCAGTTTCTGCAACTGGATGTAGCAACTGTTAATACACCTTTGCATTCCCAGACATCCCTTACTGAACAGTTCTGGGTTCCACCTTAGTATCATCTCTCTTTAGACGGTAGTGCACAGAGAAATTGTCTTTCCTTATGAATGTACTTTGCAAGCTGGTATAATAAGCTTGCAAGACATTTGAGGATAAACTTAAATCCCAGCATTCCCTGCTGTAATCTGTTGATACCTTGTTTTCTAGCAAATTTTTTTCCCAAAGCAATTCTATGGGTTTTGTTCAATATAGCAGGAGTATGGTTGATAGAGAATTGACGAGGTAAGGCTTTATGTTAATCTCACAGGAGTAAGCATGCACAAGTAGATACCTGGGATTCCTGCAGGGCTAAGATTTCATTGTAGTTGTTTGGTAATAAAGCAGGTTGTTTTCATTCATTTGTGCTGAGGCTTGAAAAGGATCCTAGGTTGAGATGATGTTACACACTATAACAGTGAATGCTTGACCTATTGTGTATTGTTTTCTGATAAATACTTCCTTCTAAATTTAGTTGAGAATAACGTTTCTATGTTAAATACTACTGTGCTTTAGTTTGAATTTCAGAGCATTCATTTTTTTAATACTGAATTATTTTGGAACTTCTTTAACATGTAGAAGTAACTTCTTGGAATGGATTTAAAAACTACCATTTTCTATTAATGAAGAATACAAAAATGGATACATACCACTTAAGGGTAGCAATTAATGCTAATTCAGTTCTTGGCTGTTCTGAAATGGACAGTGGAGATTCTAACATCAGAAAGAAAAATCATGCCATTGCTGTCTTGATTTTTCATTGCTCCTGGTGACAAATTATGCAAAAATCTGGTTTTGGGATGAAAGAGCATTAGAAGGTTTTTGGCAACTTACATTTTTCTTGAAATGATTGAGGATGGTGTGTGGGGTGTATGCAAGTGTGTACATTTCTTTGTGTAGAGAATAGAGGATTTATATACTCACTTGTGGGCATGTATACAGTGCCTTGTAAGGAGTGATCTGACTGTTATCTTGGGATCTGCTAGATGTCACAGGGCAGAAGTAGCAGTGTGGGCTGGCTTTTTTTCTATTTCCTTTTGAACGTTGTTCATTACATTAGGGTAGCAGAATAATTTTTAATTCTCTTTTGCACTCTGGAGGGGATGAGTAAAACATTTGGTGTTTAGGAAGGGCAGTAGCAGCAAGGTCTTAAGGATTTGCAGTGGTCCACGTGGCTCTTAAGTACTGTTCAGTCTTGGTTTTTGGGAAGGCTGTGAACATACGCAGGTGAGCTATAATTAGATACGGTATAGTGTGACTCTTGGGACTGCTCATACTCCGGTTAGCTGCTGGCCATAACTGCTAGAGACATGCCTACATTTTCTTATGTACAGATAACTGTATTATTGTACTAGCATGTATTATATATGCTTCTTTTAGTCTTGAAATATGATGATTTTAACGGGAGAAGATCTGTCAGGCTACTGGGGTAAACTGCCAAATTCAGTGGATGAGTTAAAACTGGCTTGTGATCCTGTGTGATAAAAGCTGAGTGTTTCAGCAATGCAGATAGCAATAGTTCTTAAAGTTCAGAGTGGATTTTTTTTTTTTTTTTGTATTGAAAGAAAATTTGGTTTTGAATGTGTGAAGTTTCCTATAGAGCATGTGGGATGACTCTGTTGAGTATATTGCTCTTAAAAAGTTAACCCAGCTGGAACTGTTGGTCAGGAAAAATTGTCCTCTTCTTAGAGTACTTTGCTTAGGTTAGGCTGCCCAGTCAGTGCTCTGGTAGCCCGGTGTTGCTTGGTAGTTCAAGTAAACCAGTTCTTGGCCTGTTCTTACTTGCTGTCTTTTCAGTGGAACTCTTGAAAGTAGATTTCCTGAAGAATTGTTCTGGCAATGGCACTTGTATTTCATCTATCCTACTTCCTCCCAGCCCCAGGCTTTGCTTCAACATAACAAATGGGAACAGGGGGAATAGTGTCCTTTGGCAGAAGCAAACAGCAGGTTTTGTGGCTAGCTCCTTTGATAGGAAGAGGAGCAGGCCACTTCTTTTAAGAAATGTGGGAATGAGCATATGGGAATGCCCATATGTTTAGCATTTAGTTTACTAAATTCTTCTCAAATCAGCATATGGAACAAAAATACGGTGGATCTGTAGAACAGACAAGATAGGCTAGTAAAGACTGATTTTTACTGAAAAGGGGGAGAACCCTGCCTTCTATTATATGCTTCCTAAGCTTGAACATCATCCAAGTGAATCCTTTGACTCATGCTTATATGGGTGTACTGTCTGTTTTTTAATAGAAGCAGAAATGATTCATAGTTTTTTATTAAAAATAATAGTATATCTCAAAAACAACCTTTTCATTTAGGTGATTGGATATTGAGATTTTTCTGTCTTTTAGATGGTTGTAGGTAAGATTCTGTTGAGTAAGAGTGATTTGATTGTGGAAAAAAATCAGTTATTTTAAACTCCAATCTATGTCATAAAAATTTTAGGGTTCAGCAGAGTTGCAATATATGCATCTCTGTAATTATCATGCTTACTGTGATAAAGCAATTAAGGCAGTTATTTCTATATTTGGTGGCTTCTTATTTTAAATTTTCAGGGAATGCTGCACAGTGAGCTTAATGTTGATTTTCTTTATTGCCTAAAATTAAATGCAATCAAAATAAGGTGATAGTATGTTTGTGACATTGAAAAATATTTATCACAAAGTACACTCAATATCAACACTTAAATATTTGTCAGGCTGTAATCTAAGAACAGAGGAGGTGTATCTAATGAGGGAGGCTTAAAACCAGGTGTTGGAGTTGAATTTAGGCCAGGTGTAGTAATATAAATGAGAAGGGATGAGCAGAGAATTTCAGAAGAGACTTGTCACATTGTGCATAGTGTTCAAATGATTTCTTATTCAGAGCTCTGAAATAGCTATGAAGTGCTTTAGTTTTTCCACATGTAGCATAAAATGTTCAAAGACAAATCAGAACTGGGCCAGTTCTTCTGTATCTAAGCTATAAAGGTCACTTGAAGTAAGGTTTTTATGCATTTTGGTGTCTAAAATATAGATAAATGTCTGTGGGGTTTTTCTTAAACCTGTCGAAATAAATTGCTCTTCAAGCTCACATAAAAGACCAACTAATGCATAAGTGCATGTTGTGCTTGCTATCTGACAGTGCTGTATGTGAAAAAGATCAGTTTCGGCTTGGTGCTGGTAACCTAATTTGTTTTGCTCTGGCTGTAAAGCATGTTTTGTTTGCACCTGCCTTCAAAATACCATGGGATTGTATCAACTTCTTGCCAAAGCAGCATAGTATTTTGTCAGGAAAATGGTAGGCTTTAGTCTGCTTCCTAGGTTCTTCAAACCCTGAAGAGTTGTGTATCTCTTCCACCTTCTGTGGTTTTGTGATGTTGCTCTGAGCATCTCAAGTGGCTGCTCCTGGAAGTTAATTCTAAAGTTATTTTTCATGAAAAGGTGATAACTATATCAGATCGGTTGATGTTGCTTTCAGATCTGGTTCACTTTCTGAAAGATGTGGGCACTAGTACAGATGCTGTTGAAGTCTGTAATCTGAAATAGGTTGTATGTAAGTTACTTTTACCATTTCTGCTCCAGTACTTTGTCTGGGAAGCAGCTGATGTGACAAAAGAAAAAAAACAGAACAAAACCACCACAACAAAAAACTAATCTTGAAAGTTTCAGGTAGGTCTCGTTTAAAATCTTATTTTCTGATAAGAAGAGGCTTTTTAAAGTGACATCTGTTGCTAGTAATTTTGGTCTTTCTATGATGCTTGTTAGAAAACAATTGCTAGGAGGATAATCCTTACTGTATTTGCTACAACTTGTGTTTTTGAAATGTTAATTCAGGGAGACTTAGCAGTTGTGTATATTGCAAGTGTAGCTTATGCAAATCACAATTCTAAGAGTTTCATTCAATTCCATTGATGTTCCTTTGTTCTTGACTTCTAAATCTCTCAGGTGTTAAAACTTCTTTGGAATTTTATGCAGGGAATTTAATTGCTAAGAAGTTAGACTTGCTGTATAAAAGACAAGATGATGACTGTTTTGCTCGAAGGCCTGCAAATTACTGTTGAAGTGCTGTCGTATTTCACAGGTAACTGTTACAAATTTACTTACCTTCTAAGATCACCGTCTCCGAAGAGTCTATATTCTTGACAGTGTTGGTTTTAATGGAAGAAAATTAGTTGTGGATAAGAAGTATTTATAGGAGAGGAGCTAATAAAGGGAGGGAGAAAAATTAAAAGATTTGCAGAGTTCCTGTGTTGTGTGCCTATTAATGTTGCTTGTGCTTTGCAAGGGATACCCTGACTTGTATTTGACAATGTGACAACTATTGAAATATTAGCATATAGCTCTTTCACTTTCTGTATATTGCTTTAAATCCTAGTTAGCAAGTATTTCTCAACTAGGTGATATAAAAGAAAATCCTGGTGTTTTTCTTAAAGACTCATCTCTGTTGAAGCAGTCTCAATTCTTTGGTTTGGTGAGTTTTGGATCGAGATCAATAGATCAAACAGAAAAATCCCTAGGCTGCCTTCATAAGGTAAAGTCAGGCAGAATAGTTAGATTTCCTTAGGATTCTTGACAATATTAAACTCTAGTCTTCCTTATGGTATGTCTGAAATTATTCTTTAAAATTAGGAATAATTTGGCCTTTTATCTAGGAAAGTCCGAATAATTATTATATAGTGACTTGCATCTAGGAAAGTAAGTAATTGCTATATAGTACAAAATAGCTCAGCTGACAGCTTCAAGTCCTTCCTAAAGGATAATAGACAGTCTATTTACCTTTGTAGTAGATCTGGAGTATAAAATATAAATATGAAAACTGCTCAGCAGTGTTTGAAGCAAAAATGATGGAAATTCAGAATTCCTGTTTTTAGGGAGATAGTGGTAGTTGATACTTTGTTCAGAATATTTATAACTACTTTGCATTCATACCTTAAATGTGCTGTTGTTTGCAGATGTGCACAAAACATTCCTTATGCCATTACTGTAGATTCTTATGACATTTTTTCAAAGTTACTGTTGGAGGCTATGTTTTTTTTTTTAAGTAAATAATGGAAAATCTGAACTAGAATCACTTGCCTGGGGTGCAGGGATGCAGAAGAGCTCTGACAGGAGTCAAGTCTGTTTTCATTAGATACCAAAAAGTAATCAGAAGTTAGCACTGCATTCTATAATGCATAGTTTCCTCAAAAGCAAATTTGGTTTCTGATGTGAGAAAATTAAAGGTGATCCAGAATCTGCAAGCAGGTCTGGTTGCAAGTTTTCCATTTTAAAAAGCATTAGAGACTCAAAAGGTGTGGGAAAGCAAAAAGCAGACTTGTTTCATTTAAGAACCTCTGTCGACTCTAATACTGTTCAAGTGCAATGAAGATCTTTCTGCTTAGGACAGATGTGTAGAGTGATAATAGATGCAGTGGAAATACTTTAAAGAAGAGCCCATGATACACAAGAACTTGAATTTCGCACTGTAGGAGCCCTACTTTGCACTGTTTCATAATCTATAATTATCCCAGTACAAGAGGAGAATCAGGCCTGCAGTCCTCCTATCTCTGGGAAACAACTTTGTTTCTAAAAATCATGTACATTTAAATCCTGTGGAGATCTCTGTTTCATCTGAGAGTAGTAGGTTGCAAACTTTAGCTTGACTGCTTACCCAGCTAAGCTGGTATGAGTTGTAGAGTTGTACTGAACTGGTCCCTGTCATGCTTCTAGACTTGTGCTCAGAAATAGTATGAACATTTGAACATGCCAGAACTACTGTTTGAGAAAGTTGTTTGGTCACTTCACTAAAAAGCTTAGGCAAGTAAATTAAGCAAATACAGTGTTTTTTTTGTTGATGAAAGTGCTATTCCAATCCTGTGGAGAATCACAGTGTGTTGTAATCATGAGGCATATATTCCTTTTGCCTTTATAGTTCTTGTGAATGTCTTTATTCTCTGCTAAAATTAGTTGTCTGTTGTGATTTGTGTTAGGTTGAGGGGAATAAGTTTACTGGTCAATGGACTGTGAAATCAAGGTATATTAAAAAGAAAAGATTTTTTTGGGAGAATCCCATGTTTGCTGAGAACTTTATCAGTATCTTTGTCTTGACTGTTCTTGGCTCCTTCTGTTTCTCCTGGTAGATACAGATTTGTGGAAGAAGGTGGCAGTGCCTTTGCTGTGATTATAATAAATAAGGACATGGTTTAGCTCAGGTCTTGATCAAAGTAACTTTGGTAGCTTCTGTCCACTGAGATATTCTGATACAGAAAAACTTGTCAAAAGGGGCAGTGGTACTGATGGAAAGAAGCGTACTGATGGGTACAGAGATAGATTGAAGAACCACTGGACATCTTAAAGCTGATCTCTTGTAGGTTCCTTCTTTGTTAGAAGGCTTGCTCAAGTTTATAATGTCCAATGTCAAGTCCTACTGCGCTGTACTTCCCACAGTGTTATTTAGTGCTGTTTCTCTGTTCTGCTTGTGTTTACATTCTGCTGTGAAGTGTGAGAGTAGGTGTATGTTAACCATGAAACAGGCAGATGTGGTGCTGGTTGAGCATAACTTGCTGGAGGAGATGTGCTGTTATGGCTGGCATTTTGCAGAGGTGAAGTCTTTTTGCAGAGGAAAGCATCAAATTTTCTGCTTACTGAGGGTCATATTGTAACATCAAGGTATCTTGAGTAATGCTGCCTATTTAGTGTCTTTAATTTCTTCAGCTGCTTTAAATGAACTCTGAGTGACAGACTGAATTGATACAAAAGACTGTTTAATGTGGGGAGAAGAGTAGGGGCTTAAAAAGAGAGGTCTTACGTTGAATTAAGAGACACTAAAACTTACTAAGTAGTCTCTTAAGATCCATTGAATTCTAGTGATGCTCTGCTAGATAAGTAAGAAATGGGTCTGTTCATAAATGAGGGATTGTAGAACAACTCCTTGGCTAGTTTTTCTTTGTCTCAGAGAAGGCCATTTACTTAAATAAAAATTTCAAGATGGCTTGTTACAGAATAATTGTTTTATATACATGCTAAGACTTCCTTCATAGTGCCTTTATTCACTTAAGTCTTAATACATGGTCACATCCCCTTAACTGTCGCAGTAGAGACGGACACACGACACGCGCATAATCCAAGGACAGAAAAAGGTTTTTATTATTCTGTGTTAGTACCTTTATACCTTTTTTTCACCACTACCGTGGTTTGTTATGATTGGCTGTGTAGCAAACAACGACAGGGCTGTCTACAAAACAAGGACTATTCATAACACAATACACTAAGCTATACAAGCAGTTAGCTACATACTACAAGTAATCTTCTTCTGGTATTCTTGATGTTCCTCAGCAAGGCCATCTCCTTGTTTGCAAAACATCTTCGGTTATCTTCTTGGCTGTCATTGAGGCCTTCATTGTGGCTGCAGGCTCTCACGTCCTCACTTTCTCACTACGTTTTCTCACGGGAAAATTTTGATTGCTTCTAAGTCAATCTCCATGAGGCTTTCAGGCCTGCTGTCAGCCTCATCAAACCCCATACTTAACCTTCTATTTTTTTAAAAAGTAGAAGAAACGTTTATACTTGGACTCACAGTGTCTTGTGTAAATGCAGCATCAGCCTGTCCTTTCTGGGTGTCAGCTGAACAAAACTTTATCATAAGAGGACTGCTGGGCATGAGGTGGATAAATACAATGGTCTTCCTAACACTAGTTTTTAAGGCCGCATCTAGACCTTGATTTTACTTTTGTCCACAGAGAAGTGTTTCTTTGGTCAGTTAAATCTCTGAATTGGAGAAACCTCAGACTGTTCATGAATTTCATAACTGTTTTTGTTAGCTTTAGGATATTTTCGATAGACTGTGTATCAAAGCCACTTACCTTAACCATCTGTCCCCTCAATACTCACCATCTCACTATGTAGTTGTGCAATAAAACATTCCACAACACTTCATTCAGTGGTACTTATCCCAGTGTTTGTTCAGCATCATCAACCTGCACAGCAGAAGCCCCTCATATCCCACATATCTCCATATCTCACATCTTCATCAGACACATTTTTATCTGAATATGTAGATGTTGTTGGTCATAGAGAACAGAAGTCTAGCTGTAGAACTAATCTGAAACCTGTCAGCAGATACTGAGCAATGGAAGATTTACTGTGAAGGATGGGTTTCATATCTCAGAAGCTAGATACATGATTACTTCTTGTTCTGGTTTGGGTTTTTAGTTTTGTTTGACTTGTTACTGTTGCCTGAAATAACGCTTGGATTTGTTGTGAGGCGAGTTGATGTTTGTTGTTTTTTTAATTCCCAGTATATTTTCTGGGAAATAGTATAACATTATCTGTTAATGAATTTCTATTCATCTCTGGCTGTATCTAAAGTTTAGAGTGCTGTTTGTTCTTTTTCAGGTGTCATGCCTTAGACAGCTGTAGTGGTTCAAGTTCACCTATTCGAGGTTCTGGCCAAATGCCAGCACACTTACCCAAATTTACCTGATGTTTGCTGTGAGATGAGGATTAGGAGTAGGCAAAGCAGGCTCAAACTTTATAAAGAAACTTTATTAATATACCTAAGACACAGGGAAAAAACAAGAAAAAACCAGGACAAACTCCTCAGACCACCCTTCCTTCCCCCACCTCTCCATTTCTTTCTCCCTGTCAACACACAAAAGACAACACTTCGACCTGCAGTCAGTTTACCATCTCAGAAATAGCTCTCATTTCAGTTCATTTAGGGAGAGAAGTCTCTTTTGTTTATACCATGTATTTTCTGTAAGAAAAATACAGTTTTTATGGGTCTTCTGCCTCACCATCAGCCGCCGCCCAGAAGAAAGATCAGCTTAATGGTGGATCCCTCCCACACCAGTAGCTTTCCCACAGCCACTATGGTGGGTTATGAACAGCCACAGGGTACCTGTTTTAAGGATGCCCAGTTCAATTGCAGCAACAAAGAAAATCCCTTCTGTGCTGAGCAACATAGGTTCTCCTGACAACTCAGGTTCTCTAGCATTCTCCCCGGGACCAGGGCTCTGGGTCACAGCCTCTCCTCTCTCTTGGTTCCAGTTTCTCATCAGGCTGTACTTTTTTCAACACCTACTTGTCTTTACCCAGGTATTTCAGTTCACTGGCTGCAATTAGAACCTCACATCCCCCCTTTGGACTATATCTTCATATATTACAGGGAATTTATTAGCTCAGTCCCCAATCATGGTTCCCCAAAAGAGTTTTCATCTTCACTCTCGAAGCACTTCTCATGCACCTCCCTCTACGTATCAATTTTGCTTTCCTCACTGACTGTAAAGTCTCTGCACTGCATTTATGTAGATGTCCTCACTCGTTCCTCTCTCTCGGCAAGGAAGGATGGGTGTCTGTGAGTTTAGTCCAGGCATGGAGAGAGTTAATCTCTCTCTCTCTCTCTGGCAGATCACATGCTCCCTGCCAGGCTGTTTGAGCAGGTCTGAGCTGGATGGCAGAAGCTCTCAGAGTCTCTGTGGCCTGGATCTGCGAAGCTGGCTCGGCCTGGTGGGGCCATCTGGGCCCGGGGTGACAGGGCAGGGCCTGGCCCAAGCTGGATGGAGTCCGGCCCGGTCCTTGCCTGGCCTGGAGCAGGGGCCTGGTCCTGTCTCGTGTAGCTGACATGTCGGCTGAGCTGTATCTGCTGAAAATTTCAGCCGGTTCCTCCCCCATTCCCGGCTGCAGCGGCACGGCCGCCCTAAACCTCCCTTTCCCCCCACCCCCCCTTCCTTGGGAAGGAGGAAGGGATGGGGACAGGGCCTTACCAGTGAGAGAAGCAGGAAATGCTGTTCTCTACACCGCAGCAGGTCAAAAGAGGAAGAGGCTCAGAGGGTCTCTGCTTATATATGGTTTTTTTTCTCGAAGGCGGATCAGCTTTTTAATTGGTTCACCTACACATCAATCCTTAAAACTACCTAGCTACTGGCTCTCTCTCCCAGGAAGGAAGTTATATCCCTTCCTGTAGCATAGGTCACTTCCTGGATTTTGACCCCTCCTAACTAACCCAGGACAACAACTAAAGAGGATTTTTTTGAGTGATAGACTGGGTGGTGCATGTGTGATAAATGCCTGAGAGGCGTTTTCACAGGCTGTGGAAATCCACAGTTCAAACCTAATTATTGGGAAAGGCCAGTCTGGCAGTGTTGCTTGCACTGTTTCTCCTTGCAAATTCCTTGGAAATAGTTTACTGTTACTTTGTAAATAAGAGAAAATTATTCATGAAATTCCTTGATGGTATCTTGCAAAGGAGAGTATCACATTAGGTTCAGTCTAGTCTGTTTCTGTATTGCCATGCACCCCATGTATGACCCAGGAAAGTGTGGGGAGGAGAAAGGCATAATGTATTTCAGTGTTGAAAAGGTGTTTTTTATTTAGTTGGTTTTGGGAGTTTTTGGGTGTGTGTGTATGTGAAAGGAATTTTATGTTGTCCTAGGGAGACTTTGCCTAGCTGAGAAAATCAGAGCAGAGATGCACATTTTCTTCTGGAGAAGGAACTAGACTTATTATTTATTTTTGGGTTTTGTTTCTCTTATCTGTAAGCATGAGAAGGACTTGGACATTTACATCTGCTTATGTAAAAGCAGGTGTGGATAAAAGTGTTTGTAAGGCACTATGGGAAATAGGGAATCTGAGCTGTGTTTAAAGGATATGTTTATGTTTGGGTACTTTGTATTTTGCATATAATAAAAAGTGTGTGTTCATTTTGATATAAACTCAGAAAAAAACTATAAAGGGAGTGTTGAGAATATCGAAGACAGCTATACTGCTGTACTGTCAGTACAGTGTCGTTTGAACTAGGAGTAGAAATAGTAAACTTTTGGGTACTCTGGAGAGCTCATTCATTCAGAATGGGCAGGTATGTATGGGCAGTTCGATTTGGTGATCCTAGGTGTATTATGATCAACGCCTGTTAAGTTGTACTTCCATCAGAGGTGGTACTCCCTGCAGAAACACTGTAGACTGTGTTGTTTAAGTTGTTTACATTGAGCACGGATGTGTTGGCATAGTTCGAAATTGTACGATGCAGTGGCTAATGCATTTCTTTATTTATAACTTTATAACTTTAAACACTTTTTTCTTTTGACCTTCAGCTAAAGGTGCTGCTTATTGAACTAACAACAAAAATGTGCAGATTGAGTACAAATGCACATGAAGTAGAGGGGAGAGGAAAACCATGAGATGTTAAATCTAGACTTGTTTTATTCTGCTGCGTAGGATGCTTGGTATCAAAGTGATTCCTTTTCAGAGAGAGCAGACTGGAAGGAAATGACGTGAAAGTAGCAGCCCTGGGAAGGAGCTGTCCTGGTGATTGGGGACCTAAGGCCAAATATGGTCTGCCTATACCTTCTGTAAGGGAATGAGTTAGCATGTGATATCCTTTGCCATTCAGAAAATGGGAATGTACTCAGCTGCTTACACAAGCCTTGGGATCAGACTAACTATATGGCCAACTCCCTTAAGCATGAGATACCTGGTCTGAGGAAAACGAGTTAGGATCTTGTTCTGTAAACTTTTTTTTCATAGTTCAAACCCTGAGCTTTGTGCTGCCATGTAGTGACCTACATACTACAGAGTTCTCATGTGCCAAAGGTGTGGTACAGTTTTATTGCCCCTAGTGTTTGAGATCTTGGTAAGAGTCACTTGTACTTCCTTTCTGTGTTCTTTTTTTCCTGTTTCTGCATGGCAGGTGAGTTTCTTGTCAATAAAGGTTTTGGTTTTTCTTGGTTTTTTTTCCTTCTCTCTAGACCCACCAGGGTCAGAAGTGCACACAGAAGATTGATCACCTTAATCCACAAGTTGATGATGTAACCTTTTAATAGGCATAACCTGTTTAATTAATAAACAGTTATGATAACATTAGTTCAAGTTCAGTCTTGGTTCAAGCAGACTCTTCATTTAAGTTAAGGATAATGGTGTCTTAGTCCAGTTGTTCCCTTCAGATAATTTTTGTTTGAAGCAGGTAGATTAATCAAACAAATCATCAAACAAATGCAGTTGCTATGGTAGACAGCCTGGAAGGTTAGCCAACTCTTCAGTCTTGGTCCAGTGGAATAAAAATGGAAGTAACTCAATATTGCCTGCTGTTATGCATGTCCAGTCAAGTGTGTTATGTTGTGTATTACTGCTGAGCTCATCCTGATTTTGAACTCCTCAAACTTCTACAGTATATGGTGAGCAGTTTTCCTGGTTCTCTTTAACTAATATGGATACTTGTGGTAAACTGACTGCTGCTTCCTCAGTGAAAGCTCATCTTTGTCATGCCAAGAGACCTGCTAGCAATTACCTTTATATATCCTGCATAGAGCACCTATTTTCAGAGTTCTGCTGTTGTGTTCAGGCTTTGTAAATATATTGTTCAGCAGTTCTGCTGCTCTTAGTGCAGCAAGCACTGATAGACCAATGGGTGCTGAATGGTTAAAAGGACCAGAGGCACAGCAGAACCCCAGTTTTAAAAATGAAAAATTCCTGTGTGACCTGTATCTTGACTTGGTGCTCATGATTGATGGCCTTTTAAGAGTTCTATTGTCAGTGTTCTCCCTTTGAATGTTACCTTTGGATGTTGTAAACTGTTCATACTATTACTAATACTTTGTAACTGAAGTCTGTCTGGAAGAAGAGGTTATAACTGGGTGTTTTCATGTTGGAAACGCTTCAAGACAGAAATCCTTACTGCTTGTACTAAATCACAGGATATTTTTATCAAGTCTGGGCCCCTTGGCAGAGTGACAGTAGATTCAGTATTTAATTGCAGCTTCCCATTGATTTTTAAACCTTCTGTGTTTCAGTAATGCTTTATTAGTTTGCTTTCCACCTTGAACTTTGGAGTTTGAGGAAAGCAGAACACTTCCTAGTGCTGTCAGTTCTTAAGAATATTTAAGGAAATATATTTTAGTAACAGAATTTGCACACATGCTCTTTTGCATTATTACTTAATGTTTAGTTTGGTAGAATAAGAATTTATTATTCTTACAAATATAGTTACATATTCTAAGAACTGTCAAGAAAGCTTTTGAACCAAGAATGGTGATGTAATATATTGAAATGCCTTAGACATGTTGGAGTAGGTGAAAACTTTACATCTGTGACTGGAGCATGTGGGAGGATTTGGTAAGAGCTTAGGTTCTGGACAAAAGAAAGAAGGGTGTATTCAGAAGAGGAATTACTGAAGAAGTTAAGGAGTGGCCTTTTTAACTCAAGTGAATTGAGGTTATGTAGTAAATAAATGCAGATTGATTAACAGTTCTAATTGCATATGCAGCTGATAAACTGCTGCAGTTGCATTTTGCATACTTCCCTCTCTTAAGGCATCAGTCATGCTAAGCTAAATAGCATAATATATAAAATGTAATTCAATTTTTGGTTAACTTGCCATAAAATCATTAATTTCAGAGGGATTTCATGGAAATCCTATAGTTAAATTTTTGTAGTAGGTAGTTTTGAAGAGGTGGTTGGTGTTCTTGGTCACTATAACCACTATGTATTTGTGAAGGAGAGGCAAACATTGACATCTCATCTGCCTTGCTTCATAAATTCAAGGTGTTAATTTATGTAAATATGAAGTTGCCCAAATGTGAGATTGATTTTACACTGGGATTGTGATGCTGGAAAAGTCTAACCACCACCATAGCCTCCACTTAATTGCTGGACTGCCCTAGCATATCTAGAATTTCAGGTGACAGTTTTCAGTTTGTGTCTTTGCAGGCATGAAAATGTTGCATATGTGTTTATTTTATGACTTTCATCAGTGCTAAAATATATTAGTCAGGTATACTGAAATCTGTGCAGTCTTGTATCTCATGTTTGTACCCCCCTTCCAATCTAAAACCACTACTGAATCAAGATTTCATGTATGCTCAATAAGATTGACCCTGGAGTCCATAATTATCCTTGTCTGGATAACTAGCAATCAGACTAGGTGTTTAATCCTATTTTAGGCTATTTAGATTGAAAGTTTAGTGTGCTGAGTGTGTCCCGTTGAGTTAGTGAATGAAATACATAAAAATTTTAAAGTTAATAGCTTGATAATCCAGTAGGCAATGGCTGTGAATTTAGACCTATAGAATGAAGTAATGAAGTGATGTAGAGCTTGGTTTGCAAGAGTCTTCAACATCTGCTTCTATCAGCTTTAATTAATCTTATATCTGAATAAAGTATTTGGATGCCTCTGAAAACCAGTCCCTGTGTTTGACTGGGTTTGGTTTGGTTTTTTTTTAACATTTGCTGTATCAGAAGAAGCTGAAGGGCATCTTGGGTAGGTAACATGCTTAATTTTTTTATGAGCTCAGGCACATGGACAAACTTGTTTGCAAAGTTAGAGTCAAGCCTTCTTCATTCAGAAAGCATTTTCATTGTCCTGCTGTTTTATACATCATTTGTTGGTTGTAACCATAGGAATGCGAGCCTTACCATTGCTATGTGTAGGAGCAAAGAAAGGGTAATCGTTCCTGCTTCAAACTTCCTTTCAAAACTAAGGTGAAGCAGATCAGCATTTGTCTGCTGACAAGAGTGCTACTGAAGTTCATTTTACATTCTTTTACAAATAATCAGGTTTTTTCTTAGATTTTTTTTTTGTTTCTTATCCGTATTCACTTACACTTGACTAAGGTTGGGAACCCTGTTTTATAAGTTGGTCCTTAGTTTCTTTTGTATCCTCCATTTCTCCTAAATGAGAGATCTTGCCATGAATTTGATCTGTCAGCCTTTACATTTCTCTTATTTTTCCCATTTATAACTAAATTAACTGATCAGTTTAAGCATGGTTGTGGTTCAGAAATCAAGATATTGTCAATCAGTCTACTCTTAGATGGGCAACTCTTGACGTTTTGTGGATACCTATATGCATGGGAGTGCATGAGCACTCAGTGTGTCGTCTCACTCTTGTTAAAAGAAAATGCTGAGTTGTAGAGCTTTGTATGTATTGGTGATTAGCAAAAAAGTGGTTTTCCTTTTTTGAACTGTCCACTAAAATGTAAAACCTTCAAATTATTTCAATGCAATTGAGTTATTAAAGCAAGAGTTCGGCAAATGGCAAGCACAGTTTTGTTTGTAAGGAAATAGCTGTGAAATTTTTTGACATACAAAATTCTGGTTCAATCTAAATGCTACTGTACTGCATTAGCAAATGCAGAGTTAGGGCAAAGGTTAATGGATGTCTCTGTTATTTGTCTTATTATGGACCTTGTTCTTATCTTAACTATTACAGTGTTGTCATAAAGCTACAATGTTGGAATACCTTTTTAGTATTTTCAGACCCTAGAGTGAATTAATCTTTTTCTTTTCTTTTTTTTTTTTTTTTGACAGTCAAGGATCCCTTTAGTGAAGAACTCCAGAAAATACAAGTAAGTAAAACCATTTAACATCGAGACTTTAATCTGTCACATGATTGTAAAAAAACAATATAGATCTGTTCAGAAGGATGCAGTTTTAGTATAATTTACAGGAAATAAATGCACTTCTTGAAACTGATGTTATTTTTTTTTTCATCTTGGGCAATATGAATAGGATTACAAGATTTGGCTGTGGCATGTGGGTTGCTTCATATGTAATGAAAATAGCACATGATTTGTGTTCTAAAAAGAAAAAAGTGTTGTAAATTTTTAGACTAAATTTAACAGTTTTTCACTTACTGTTGCCCTTGGGCTTCTCAGCTTTGAAAGCACAGCTGGTAAGAGATGATTGACATGAAACCCCAGGATCTTATTTTGTGCTATAGAGGAGCAAGGGTTAAAGTCCTTCAAAATGGATTAAAACATTTGTCTTTTTCATTTTGATTCCATTCTGTTACTTGTTCCTGTATTCACTTTTTTGCCTGAAGTATCAGGCTCACCATTTTTGAGATGTCACCATTGAAGCTATTTGTATTATTCTTAGCTGTGCAGCACATGTTCAGGTGGTTCTCTCTTCTGACTTGAATTGTAAGCATAGTGATCTGCGTAGTCTTGGCTGGTTTCTTGGATAGAAAATGTTTCTGAATCTCTTGAACAAATTAAATTTCTTGAGGCAGATTCTGGGGATTCTTTCAAAATGACTTTACTAGTGCAGAGAGAATGCATTTTGTGCACTGGACTCAGTTGGAGAACCTGTTCTGTATGTTACTTTCTCCTATTTCTACTGCACTGTTCCATAGTAATCCTATTGCATACTTGATTGTTTGTTAGCTACAAAGGTTATACTGTTCAATTCCTTCTTTTATGCAGTCCAACTGTTAATTAGAAAAAAAAAGTTGGTCACAGTAATATTTCTCATGTTCATCTCACTCTAGCTATTAGTGAAGTCATGAGTGTACCTACTGGCAAATAAATGGAACTTGAAGTACTGCTGGTGGTGTGTGTGTGTGCTGGAGGACTGATTTTCTTCTTCTGCCGTTCACATGCTTTCCAGCCAGGAAATGAGTTAACAAGATTGGTTAGTTTCCTGAGGAGTATCAACTACAGCAACTTAATCTCAGTGATGGTTTTGTAGTACCAGAATAGGGAGAGGTGACGCTGGTAATTGTTGATAGTGCTGTTGGGAAAGAATTTGTCCATTATTTGATCAATGAAATAAGTATTTTGCTTTTCTGGTAGCAATTTTCTTACAAAAAAAATTGGACTATTCATATTTTAAAATTATGTCAATAGTGCTGGTGCATCAGGGAATTAAGCTTAATATAGTTAGATTTTTTCAAAATTAGTATTATCAGCATATGCACAAACTGGAAAATTACTATTTTGCATATTTTTTGAATGAAGGCTCTAGTCTTAGCCATTAGATAAAACTTCAGCATTTCAGAATAGCCTTTAGTGTATGTAACTGTATGTAATTGCATGTTCTTTGTCTTTATGTTTTGAATAATTCCTTCTCATATAAAATGGTCCTGCATATATTTAAATTAAATTGCTCGATATCTTGATAAGTTTAACTCCCCTGTAAGTAGCAATTATATGACATCTCATATTCACGCTTGTTTTGGGAATTAGGCCTTTTTGTATTATGGCGTATGCAGGAAGTATCAACAAGATAGTCCACAGTTTTCTGGTGTGCTTTGTTTTGGCTTTTTGTTTGGTAGGGGTAGTTTGTTTGTTTGTTTTTTAAATTAAAATACTGTAGTTTAAAGGTAGACAACAAAAGTCTTCTTTTGCTCTGAATTTTATGCCAGAATGTGACCAGATGGTACTTTAGTGTGGCTTGAATAAAATGTCACTGCACATTTATAAGGAATAAAACTTTTATTTTTACATAGTAGCTATCAAAAAATCACGCCAAAGACTTCTTTTGAGTCATTTTACTGATCTCTCAGTAGTATCAAAATACTACTGAGAATCTGTTGGTTTTAACTGGCAGATCCATCAGAGTCCAAGCTGCAATCTAGTTTACCTTCAGTAATCTGAAAATTCAATGTAGTGAATACTTGGATTCAAAATCTACTGCCTACATCATTTTGTTGATGTGTGAGATGTCACAGCTTTCTACCTGTATGTGTAAACCCTGGGTTTTTTCCTCATGGTATTATGAAGATTTTGGGGATAAATAGAAAAAAGTATGTCTGTACTACTGGTTATTTTAACATAAATATATTTTTCTCATTCTAGGAAGATGAAATAAGTCTCATGATGAAGAGCTTGTATGCACTTCATGATAAATTGGCACAAGTAGCAGGTAACACTTAAAAAATATTGTGATGTAGTGTTATGGCAAAAGCTACAAAAAAAGTTCATGCTCAGATAGTGATTTGCAACAACTGGGTCCCTGATACCCATTTAGAGGTCCATTTTGGGAAACCTGAAATCCTGTTTCTAGTTCACTTACACTGTCTTTTTCCACCAGTGTAGCACCTTTTGTTGCAATGTTTGTTAATGAGATAGGCTCTTGAATATTGTGATCCTGTGTGGTTTTTGACCCAGTGTCTTAAAGCTTTATTAATCTGATTTTGTTAAAAGGCTTAAATTAAAATTGCTATATGTGAAGAGGACTATGTGAGTTTTCTAAAAGTCATTAATTCACTATGAGGAAAATCAAAATATTTTGCAACAGTGATAAAATGGTTACTAATGAAGTGAACAGTAGTGGTTGAACAAGATTGCCATGTTAGACAAAATGTCCAACTTAATCATATGAGTTATATAGTAATGAAAAGTGCTGCATGTAGTAATGTGTCAGAGTTGGTGTTTAGGGTTAGTATTACTGAATATTCAAAGTAAAAAATAGGGTGGTTTTATCTAGAGTTGTAATGAACACAGCTTTAAAATGCACACATATTTACACCTCACAATCAGGAAATGGTGAAATTAAGGCTGTGATTATAACTTTGGCAGCTGGTGAATGAGAGTTACGGCTGAGTCTGTGTCATAACTATTAAGCTGTTTTTATCATCCTTGCATATTTAACCCATAATATGTTTAGGAGGGCTTACTGGTCTTTGTGCCAACTATTTGTTTTGCATCAGCAAGTTTTACCAAGAAGGCTTTTCCATTATTATCAGGTGCTACAGACATTTTGCAAACGTGAAAAAATGTGGAAACAACTCTGTGTCAGATACGAAGCCGACAATGTAATATGTCAAGGCTGTATAGGAAATGTGTGAGAAATTTGAGCAGCTCTGTAATACCCTTTAAGTTGCAACAGTAATCTATCTTCCTGCAGAAACATTTTGGTTCCACAGCATTTACAGTGTCTGCAGTGAATAAAATAGGTGTTTGGACAAACCCCACACATTTTGGTTTGTTTACATCAGAGAGTCACAGAATGGGTCAAGTTAGAAGGAATTGCAGTGGGTCATCTGGGCCAACTTCCTTGCTCAAGCAGGAATGTTAGCGTAAGAAAACACATAATCACAGAATGATTATATGGGTGCTTTAATGAAGGGCCCTGGGAGCCAGGGGTCGTGTCAGACCTCAAATCAGGCTCCGCCTTGGGTCCAAAAAATGGTGACATTTATACTACTCTCTTGGATACATTGTTTTCACTCAAGCATGAGTTTCAGCTTCAATACTGTTGCTATTGCATATATTGCCTTTACCCAGACATAAGTTTCAGCCCCCCTTTCCTACTACCCTCTAAGCAATCATCTCATTAATCTTGTCATAAGCAATCGTTACAGAAAAAGCATACAAGTACGATAGTTCTCATAACTACACTTTAACCTAACAAAGACAACACCTAAGGCCTACCCTTAAGGCCTACGAGGCCTATCGTCCTCACAACCTAAAACTACTACAAACCCAAAATTATTTTGACTCCTATGCTATCAGGAACACATGGTGTAGCATTGCATCCAAACAGTTATTGAATATCTCCAGCAAGGGAGATTCCACACGCTTTCTGGACAATCTGTTCCAGTGCTCAGTCACCTACACAGTGAAGAATTATTCCTCATGTTCAGGTGGAACTTCCTGTGCATCAGTCTCTGCCCGTTGCCTCTTGTCCTATTGCTAGGTACCACCAAGAAGAGCCCAGCTTCGTCCTCTTGACACCCTCCCTTCAGGTAATTATAGACATTGATGAGGTCTCCTCTTGAAACAGGGGATTTAAGAGTTAAAACTTAGAGTAGATGAAACAATAAGATTCATTATCCTGTTCTCCAAAGACGGAGGGGAGGCTGAAGAGATAAGGGGGGCCCTTCGAAAGATATCTGGTATCTGTCAAAATGTTGCTGAGCTTGCAGAAATAAAAAGGGGCCACCACGGCAAAAGAAAGAACACGCATGTGCAAAACTCGTGGGGTCAAAAATTCATGTGAGGTAGAATCCTCTTACTTCATCCTTTCAAGCCCCCAGACTCAAATTAAGACCACCACCTCAATAAAAGAGAGGGATTGCGCAGCCGCAACTCATTTACATACAAAGCGGAGAGCAGGCGGGGACAGGTAATAAATATGTATAGGCGTTATAGAATATGCATGCTTTTTGTAGATAAATAGGTGATTAGAAGTTGTAAAAAGGTACGAAGGATTTGGGAAGGTGCCTACTTTACAACTCTAACAGGTTGTGGAGTCTTTATACCGCATCTCACTCTCAGTTATCTCTTCTCGTGGCTGAACAGGTCCAGCTCCCTCAGTCTTTCCTCATAAGCGATGCTCCAGTCTCTTAATCATCTTTGTCTTCTGACAGACCATGTTATAGCTGAGCATTCAAGGTGATAGTTGCTTTTCCTTGCTTAGATCGTTGTCATGCTGCTTCCCTCTGTCTTTTGAAGAGTGTAACAGCTTGCTGTTTGTTCAGTGTGTCATCTGGCCCTCCAGGGGCCATGCAGTAAACAATGTGCCTGCATGGATAAAAAGGTTTGGCACGTAATTTCTACATCCATGAAAGAAAGGGAGCTTTCTTTATTAGCTGGGGCTTACTTCAGTGCACGTAGACATATCCAAATCTTTACCTGTCTGCCTTATGAGAGAGAATTTGTATGCTCCAAGATAGCTGCTTGCTTCACCAGGTCTCAAAGATGCATTATTCTCTGTTAGTCTATTTCTGACCAGGAGGATCTTCAAATGCTTACTTTTGAAAAATATAACTACCCTTTCTGGTTAGGTGGTACTCCAGACTGGAGCTGTAATGTGAGATTACCTGGTTGCTCAGCAGAGTAGCTTTCATACAGTCTGAAGAAGGACCTAAGCCATCTTTACTTAGACAGAAATTCTCCTCCAATGCCAAATTTCTTAAGATACGAGAGGAAGATGTCTGCCATCCATTTTTGAATACCATATTGATGTAGACCTGGCACAATATCTGGAAGCAGTTTAAAAGGCATAAAATGGAGAAAGCTGCAAGGGAGATGCAGGATTTAAGAATGTTGATCTTGTGCACAGTGCACCACTTCAAAAGAGAAGTTAAGGAATATAGATTACTCAAAGTGGTGATTTTCAGGTCTCTCTGTCACATACTTGGAAAAGTTTCTCTCATTTCATACTTGACTATGAATCATTTGTTCATGTTATAACTATTAATATTAAAAAGGCAGGCTGGAAACTTGAATAGTCTGTTCTGTTAAGCTTTATTCAACATCTTGACTACCATAAAGATGGTCCCCTCAAAATTTGGTTTCTAGCTCTATTTAATAAACCAGACTTATTATTTTTACTGATCTAGTTTCTTACCTTGTCAACTTCAAATGGAGAGCAGGTGATGGGGCTTTTATTTTAGAAGGTAGAACATGAAGTTTTTTGAAGGAAGAAAATGTCAGAGTAACAGTTCATTAATTTTGTCTTAATATACCGTGTTCCAACTGTAGATACCTATTCTGGACTGTGGTGCTCTGATATGATGTCAAATTATTTAATTATCTATATAAAAATAGGTTGCCTTTAATGCATCACTGTTCTCAGAATTATTAGTTTGCCAAACCTACAGTGAGTAATTTCTGCCTCACAGGAAACTCAGAACTGGATGAGCAGATAATGCTTCTCCCCTGAGTTGAAGTTTGTGTTTCTGTGTTCTTGTCTTGAATGGTTTAGCCATTCTTCAAAACAGCAACTTTTTATAGACAGTATATATTTCAGTACCCAACACTTTCTGCTAAACCAAAATATCTGCTTTTTTAAAATTAGAGTTACTTCAGCATATGCTAATTTTTGGATATCTTGGTCTTTCGTGGAGAGACTTCAATAGATCACATCCATTTTCAGTCAGACTTGCAAAATGAATAAATCTAACCACTGTATTCACAAGAAGCAACCAGCTACCCATGGGTATGATCCTTTCTTGTAGATAAAGGATTTTTTAGGTAGTAGTTTCTTTTGCCTGGCATTCTTCAGTGTGACAGTCTATTGGATTTAGACAGTTTCCTTCTTTTCACAGGTCCTTGAGATGCAGGGGTGAATTAGGCTTTCATATGTAATAAGGCTTCCTGATAAATCCATGGCTGGAAGAAAATCATGGCGAAACACCTAACGTTACTTAATATTAATTTCAAGTGCCAGCTACTGTATCTGATGGCTTTCACAGGTTCTCTGTTCTGTCACTTTCCTTAATCTTTGGTTTTTCAAGTAATTGATACTGTGCTGTTTCCAACCAGTGATTGAACAGCTATTTAGCAAGTTCTGGTGTTGTGCAGTGTTATTCAGCATCTTCTTTGAAATATTAGATTTCCACTGTGCTTTACCACCAAATGAGAAAATTATTTACAGTGCAAAGCAAATACTTCAAAATTTTGAATATTTCTGTTGCCTGTATATGCTGCAGCTCATAGGTTAAATGCCTAAATGAAAGTCAGTTTTAAATATTCTCGCCTGAATGGAAAAGGAAATCTGACTTGGTTTCTGTATTAGAAGCAGTTGAGACATAATAAATATTTCTTTAGAACTGAAGCTTTAGTTGCTTTTTGGTAGCATTTCTAGAAGAATTCAACTTCTTAAGTGGCTTGCCCAAATACACTAATATAAGCTAAAGGGTAGTTTTGTGATCCTTGCTGGGATGTGCTACTTTTTGCCTCCCTACAAGAGCAAATAGAAAGGTTCTTTGATTGCTCTTGAAATCAGTGATCAGTGCCCAAGGAAAGTTTAAGTTCAAAGATCCATGCTTTCTGTAAGCTTGCAGCAGACATTATAAGAGAGGGGCAATTTTTACAAAGAGCTCAGTTGGATCTTGCAGCAGACTTGTGTAAAGTTTTTTTGCCTGTGCTTCAGTTTTATTCCTGAATATGAGGCCTCAAATGGAACAGTTGGGAAACATTTTTGGCTCAGACTACGGAAAGTGGGTTTCCAGGCCAAAGTGGTTAATGATTGCACCAAAGTTATTCAAAGTAAGTCTTCATTTGCAGAACTATTAGCTAATGTGGTGACTGAAATATAGGAATATCCTGCTGTTGCAGTAAAACAGAAGGTTGTCTGACTTGTGAAATGCCTAACTTTCTGCAAGCTTTCAAATTCATGAGTTTCTCAGAAGAAAGCTGTTAAATGGTTCTCAGCAAGAGATATGTTGGAACGAGAAACTGCATCTCCAATAGCTTTTTGTACAAGACTGAAACTCCATAACTGATTAGCTTACTTTTTTTGAGAGTGGGAGACAAGATGAAATTGATTTTTATTCCTCTCCCCCCTGCCTCAGTATTGCTTGAGGGAAATTTGAGCTGATGGGCCTTAGACATTGTCAGAGCCCAGGCAGCAAAGGTGTTTTTAACTTGTTCAGAGGGAATACAGTTTGAAAAAAATTTCAGCAGCAGGACTGAGAGGAAACTGTGTGCTGGTTTCTGAAGATGAGACCAGAAGCTGTTAAGTCAGTGTGCTGACTGCGTGCTGCATAAATGTAATTCTTGGAAGAAGGCAAATAAGATTAGCATTTAAAATGACTAAAGTAATTCAGTAGTCCTCTATCTAAGGGAGCTTTTGTCATGTTGTAAATGGTAATGCTGTGTCCTCAAAAGGTGGAAAATCCAACATGAATCCTGAATTTTTTTAAAACAATTCATATTTTTCACAGTCTGTCTCCTGCTTGTGTGTTCGGTTTGTTTTCTTGTCTGTGTATTAACCTCACCCTTTTTATTCTTTCGCATTTATTTCATAAATAGGCTTTTCTGCTTATCTAGATAATTAAAAAAACAACCAAAGAAAAGCTTCTTAGCAGAAGGGTCTCATCCCTCTTCTCTCACAAGCTGTTTTGTTCAAAGTATGGCTGACATGCTTTCTCTGCATTAAAAAGACCCCAGGAAGACGTCAGGTCTTACCAAACAAGGGAAAAAGCTTAAATGCAGGAACACCTGTCTGCCTTGCTCATATCATACAACTTAATATCCGATGGAAATTGTACATGACTTTTACAGAGATATGCTTTGCGTTTGTTGTATTTATTCTCAGTTCTAGATTTAAAATAATATGTTTACACCAGAGACTGTATGAGTATGATATATAGTTATTCCAAGTCTGCTAATCTTGAAAGATGAAATCACTGATGATTACACATGTAAATTTATAGGCTGTACAGTTTATGCTGTACAAAAACAAAGTCTGTCTAAACTGTATACAAGAAAAGCACATAGCTCCAATTCAGGTGCTGAGTTCTAAAATTAGAGTGGGTTTTTGTGAAAGTAGTGTCCAGTTTCAGCAGTAATCTGTCTAGTTTTGCTATTGCAGTAGACTGAGGCACTTTGAAAGTCTTAGACGCTGCACGTTCAATTTCAAGTGAAACAACTTTTAGAGTTTTCTGCTCGGTGCTTGATTGAAAATACATGCGTGCACACAGGCTTAGTTCCAGCAGCGCTTCTAGGCCCGTTAGCATATGAGCACTCTTAAAAATGCTGTTCCTATTTCTCTATATCCCTACAGTAAAAGCATCCCTGTTATGCTAATGTGCTTGTGAGGCCAAATTCTCTTAAATCTGTTGAAGTGTACTGAACAAAACTTCAGCAGTCTGAGAAGGACTTTGGCTTCATAGAAACATTTCTTTGGAGCTCCGAATAAATGAAGCATGAAGGTGCTTCTCCATAACTCGCTAGTGTTTCCTAACTTTTGCTCACATTGCCTTGAATGTTCTTGTTTGTGTAGGGAATTAACACTTGAAATTGCTCTTTTTAAAGTCTATTCCAATATAAGTGAAGGTTTATGTTTTATAGAAGCACAAGTATCTTAAATTTTCTTAGCCTTACTATAGCTTTGGGAATAGTACAACTTGGCATAGATTCAGGAAGGTAAGGCAGGCATAACCCTGAGCCAGTGAAAGACTGGATTTGTCATTTCCTATTTTATTGTTTTGGCACAGTAAAAGCATAGTTACGGATACCAATATTTAGGGTTTTTTTAAAAGAAATATCAGGAAAAAAGTGACTTGCCACTACTGGCAGCTCATCAGAAATGATGGCCTAGGGATAGATGAAAAACTGGTTTAGACGTTTTCCTTTTCTGTATGGCTTTGTGTTGATATGACTGTCACTACTTTCACTACTACTTTTTTTTGTTGTTGTTGCATGAACTTTCTACCTTTAGTTTAGCAGAGAAAACCAGGGAGATGATGGCACATTGCTCTGAGGACTGACTGCATATAAATACCTTATTTCCTGGCTACTCCTGCACACATTCCAAAACCACTAGGAGATGGTAAAAGCACCCATGTCAAGCCATAGTGGAATTTTATGCATGTTCAGGAAAGCAATGAGTTATCAAAATAACTTGGGCCAACCTAAAATGCAGTAACTTCATAGTGCCCAAAATACTATGGATGTATTGCAACTGGAACTTGGTCTCTATAGAAGATAATACAGGTTTCAGAGTTAAAGGAAATTACCTGGAAGCTGAGTCAGGGTACAGTAACTTTTATGGTAATGTCCTTCTGATAGTTCTTCATGCTAGCCTGTTGTTCTGCTTTTGGTGTAAATACTGAAATACACTTTCTGAGTACATGCAATTGTATTGCTGTGATTTGTATGTATTATTAGCTCTGAAAATCATTGGGTTTTCAAAATTTCTTTTACAGGAGAAATTCATGCAGAGATTTTCCCATGTTTTTAGTGGAACCTCTGAGAATTACTGTGCTGCTATTTCTGCTTGTGTAAATTTTGTTAACCATAAGCTTGTGTTTAGGTGATTTTATTTCATATAATGCAGTAATAAATAGATTAAAATAAAAGTTTTCATTTTACCAGGGGAACATGAATGTGGCAGCTCTATTCAAAGAAACCTTACCATCCATGAGGCAGCTGCATATTTAAAAGTAAGCAAATGAGGTCTTTTTCATGGATTGTATAGAAGATTTGTGTAAGTTGCAATTTATAAGGCCTGCTTTCATATCTAGTGTATTGACTAAAATTTGACTTAGTATTGAATATTATTTGGAAATGATTGGAATTGATGACTTTAATACATGCTACATATGATTTTTATTTGGGGATGTAGTGAGCATTTGGGGAGAGGGAGGGTGAAAGAAACTGACTTAATTGCAATGGAAGTGTAGCTTGTAGTGCTTCAATGACATGCAGGGCTTTTTTCTCTTTCATTAAAACACCAGATGATTTGGTTTGATGGAAACAGTTAACCAACATGAAAATAATAAATTTATAAAACTCAAATATCTAGAAGCTTCTCCAGAAATCACTGTATTGGTTTTTGAGACTTAGTAGAAAGTGATACTGTTTTCCTTTATTTGTGGAGAAAGGATGTGTAGATCTGTGCAAGGAGCCTGACAGGCAGCAGCTGTTTGGAGAGGCCATTCATTGGTGCTTTAAATAGAAATGGTCAAAAAAAGGCCTTTTTGTTAATTTGATCGCTGTGCAGTATTATGAAATCCCATTGTCATTCCTCTGCCTCGCTCCCCAAATAAAAGATGACTCTTGCCTTGTCTTGACAGCTGTAGGGTTTATTTTAGCCCATGTTGGTGTACCCTTCAGTGGAAAGCTACTTGAAACTTTTAAGAGGCAGAGAGTATAAGATTTCTTTGGATGGGGAGGAGTTAAACTGATGTATTTAATATACAAATGTATAGAAATTTTACATTTTGGCAAACTTCTACGTAGTAGACAAAAAGGGGCAATGCTTTAGAGCATCCCAAAGAAGCTGCTAACACTGGTTTATGGTTTGGCACTAGTGATCTACATCTGTTAAAACTGGTGCATTGTGGAAAAAAATAAGGTGATGCCCTAGAACTGATTGTGTTGCCTATCTGTTATGCTGAAAGAATGACATAACTGTTTACTGTTACCACAACTGTTTTAGCTCTGCTAGAAAGCTCAAATTCATTATGAAAATTTGTTACTTTGTAGGAAGTCTTATTTAACCCTACAGCTGGTTTGCAGAATTTCTCTGTTCAGTGATAAAATTTTCAATACTTTATTCTCAAAGCTAAAATAAAACTGTTAATGTCTTTTCTTGAGTCCTTATGCTTGAATTCTAAGCCAATGTGAGGTTCAAAGGAAAGATGAAAATAAAACTTTTTTGGGACTATAATTTCAAATACAGCAGTAACTTCCATTTTTAGTTTTCTCTTTCTGCAAAAGAACGTGCAAGGTGAGCTATGGAGAAAGCCTTAGCTCAGATAGCAGTGAATGTTATTCGATTAGAGTTGATATCAAATAATTAAAAAAAAAAATCAGTGTCCATGAAGTGATGTCAGTTCTTGATCTACAAATACTGGATTTTTTTTCAAAGTATTTGTTAAAACTATATTTATTCAAGCTTCTTAAAAAAGAACAGAGCATGGAACTGCTTTTATAGGAGGCATTTCCAGCGCAGTTTGGATCTAGTTGGAGTTTTACTCTCGGAATAGATTTCATGTGATCGCCGCCTAGTGGCTGAATAATTTTTTCTTGCTCTAGGTTAGAGTTGTGAATAAAGCCGTGAATGTGGCTTGGCTTTTCAAACAGTCCTTAGTTTGAGAGATGTTGGTGAGTCTGAGAACTGCTCGTAGCATAAACAGATTTACTTTATGCAGTGAACACCTACTCAAAATCTGAAGAATCAGGAATGAAATAATATAGTTTTGACTATTAATCTGTGCAGTGTCTCAGTTTTATTTCGGCATGATAACTCCCTGGTTATTTATGAAATTACTCATTAATATTGTATTTTGACAGAATTTAGATCCAGAATATGAAAGTGTACTTAACGCATCATTACGATGGATCTTGAATAGTGGGGAAGATGTTGGCATAAAGTAAGTGGTGTTTATTTCTTAACTTAATTCCTTCTAAGAGAATGTATCCTTTTTCCTAAGTACTGTATGTTTTTTGAATAGGTGTCTCAGCAATGACCCAAATGAGATGGATGTCACTAATGTGACAGATGTGAAGTATCTGGAATCCACTAGTCCAAAGATGTCTTTCAGGTGTCGTTTTCACCGTGCATTTGTTAATGTAACTCACAGATTTTCGATATTGCTTTGGGGTAAGTTAATAAAACAAGCAACCTTTTTTTGTTGTAACTTGTATTTATCTAAGTGCATGGGGAAAAGCAAGTTTAGAGAAAGTTTTTATTCAACCATAAAACTTGGAGTTTCTATTGGTATCTTGATTAAATTGGGGGTTGATTTGCATTTCTGTTGCACCACTGTATTTCTACATGGGTTGTTATCATCTGCTTTTGTAGTCAGTTGAACATATTCATTCTTTGGGAAATCTTTTTCCCTGACAGAGCAATATCTTGTGGCTTTCAAAAGTTCCATGTTGAACTGATTAGAAAAAGCAAAATGTTCAGTAAAAAGATGATAGCCTTAATTTTGAGGATATTTCACTGTTGCTCCAGGAAGTTTAAAAGGTAACTGTGGAAAAGATGATCTTCCTAGTTTTAGGAAAAGTTGTGTATCCAACATGGTTATTACCAAAAAATTTGTATCTCTAAGACTTTGTTGTAAAAAATGTATCTAATCCTTCAGTAAGACTAATCAATTTAGTCATTGATAGTTCTCTAGTTAAGTTTCAAATTCTTCCCAAGTTTATTTAATTGTAAACCATACTGAAAACTATGTAGCGTAAAAATAGGGTACAGCTGAGTACAGACACTTCACTCCTTTCCATGTGGTGTTCATCTCATACCTATTGAATATTTAATAAATCGTTTATCCCAGTGTTTTAACAATCTCATGCTTATGAGTGAACTCTTGAGATCACCTTCACTACTCTTGATGAACCAAAAGGATCAAAGGCAAACTGTCCCAGATTGCTCTTTCTGATGACAGTCAATGTGAGGACTGAGTTGGGATCTGGAGATGAAAATCAGTGTCTAAGTCAACCACTGGTCTCAGTCATGCTGAACAAATTGCCTCATGTCTCACCTGCAATTAACATTAATATAGGGCACCTTTTAGAAAATAAACTACTACATAAATGTTAGATATGTTGTCATTAATTAACACTGATTTTGGCCTAAAATGGTATCCATCAGTCTCTTTGATATATCAGCTAAAATTGCCTTGCAGTCAATGATATATGAAACAAACTATGTAATTACAATTTGTGTATATGTGGGTTTGATTTTTTTTTTTTAATTGTTAATTGATCACAGGTGTAGTGTTGCTTTCAGCCACACAGAAGAAGGAATATTTTCAGCGATGCTGCTGACCTTCCTAACTAGATTGTCCTTTTTGGGAATAATATTAACAGTAATAGAAAAAGAGTATGAAGTACTTTGTTGCAATAAGTAGAAATCTGTAGCTGAACTGAAGCAGTCCAAATTAATTTGTTTTGACTGGTATATCTTAACACATGTCTTGTCTATGAATTAGAGAATATTGTGCATTTTAAAATCTTAATATGTTCTGAATTGTCCGTTTATGTTACTTTTAATATGACTTCTAATTTTTCCAATATAATTATTTAACTATTTCTTTTCACAAATGGGTAAAATTTCAAATCATAGTCCTGAGATACTGAGCTGTTCTTAAAACAATGAAATGTTTTTCTAGAAGTAACTGCTCTTTCAAGTGGAAAAGTTTGTGTTTCTGCATTAGAGTATGAAATACAGACAGAAAGTACAGTGTATTTCACTAGCTTTGGAATGTACAGTGCTTGTTAGGTAGTTCAATCTACTTCTGAAGTATGCCCTGTAAACTTTGTTAAATATCCAATGCTCTAAAACTGTTTAAAGAGTATTATGCTTGTTAATGCAGGTATAGCAATGGTTTGGGGAGTCTTGCACTACATGAAATACCGTTGGGCGAAAGAGGAAAAAGAAACAAAGCAGATGTATGATATGGTGGTGAAGATCATAGGTATGGCTTCTTGAGTTGTCTGATGTATCTGTATCAGCTTTGTATAAGCTTTCGAAGTACTGGCAGTAATTCAGTTATGTTTCTTCCTGTTTGCTAGTCAGTTGTTGTGCTGTTAGAGTTCTTGGTCCAAAGTGTGATTCATGTGATTTGTTTATCTTTTTTTTTTTTTTTTTTTAATACCCCATCCTTTAAACATAATCAAAGCTTTTGACATAAAGCTTGTAATTTGGGAATTGCATCAACATGGCTAGAAAGTTGCCATTGACTTGGTAGTATTTTGTCCTACTACTGAATACAAATATAAATGCGATGTTTGTTTATTGAAGTATGGTGACATGTTGCTTTCTGTATCTGTTTTTCAGCTAACTTCAGTTAAAATATCCACTCCAAAAATGTGTGGTAGCTCTCAATACCATCCTTAATGGTTTTTCATAGAAAAAGCAGCTTTTTAATTAGTTACTTTGGTCAGAAATTATATTGCTAAAATAGTATGCATAACTAAGCTCTGAAATCTCCTCTTTCTACCTGAAGCCTCAATGTTTACAGTAGGTTGTGTTTGTAGTTTTTAAGCTCTTAAGTTGTTCTACTGCTTTAATTTATGGTAGTCACCATAAATACAGAAATGGTAGAGAAATCAGAACTGTTCTATTTTAACCATGTTCCTACCTTTTTTGTCTGCAAATCAAGTTTTGTTGAGGTGGAAGGAAAGCACTTTATTTTCAAAGATGGCCATCTTTGCTAACACCTAAAAAGCAATCAAGAGTAACTTTAAGAACTCTCTTCCTTTGCTTCAAAGTTATTTGGGATACATGGATGCACTGTTTGGTTAATTTGCCTTAAGAATGGTTTGGAGAAAACAATGTTTCAAAATATCAAAAAAACCTAACTACTGAAATTGGGAGGGGTGTTCAGAGTAGCTGTTAATTGCTGGAATTGATACTTTTCTTAATGTTTGCATGAACTACATAGTTACCAGTTGGGTTTCTTTTTATGGTGTCCTCAGGTGTTCTAAGAAGTCACAGCGAGGCATGTTCAGAAAATAAAGAGTTGCAGCCTTATATGCCGATTTTACATGTGCGTGATTCTCTAATACCACCTCAGGACAGGTACGTTCTCACTAGAAGTACTGAAAGGAGGGAAAACCAGTAAAAATAAAGTGGTCAATTAACTTAATTTCAGTAGATTTCACAGTGTAATATTTTGGAGATTACTATTGACACAGGTGGGAAGAAAAGCATTGGATTTCTCTTACATGCTGCATGTCAACTATGCAGGTTGTTGTAATGCTAACTTTTTAATTCTTGCTTCGATTTTTAAGGAGGAAGATGAATAAAGTCTGGAACAGAGTGGTTGATTTTCTTGCAGCAAATGAATCTAGAGTTCGTACAGAGACACGGAGAGTAGGTGGTGCCGAGTTCTTGGTTTGGAAGTGGATGCAACCTTCTGCAGCATGTGACAAAATTTTAGTAATACCATCGAAAGTGTGGCAAGGCCAAGGTATTGAAGAGATATTTTGCAGCTATAATTGTCTTCATTTCTGCATCTAACTTATAAATGGTACTCTGTTGCTTGAACATGAAAGGCTTGTTTTCTCTCCATGCATTTAAGGATTGTTATGAACTGTCAGTGCTACTTCTCTATTATCTTGTTCTATGGAGATACTTTTTTGGTGCATTGTGTCTGCCTTGTTTTCAAGGGAAATGAGCTTTTCTGTTATAGCTACTGCAGAAATATACAGTGGGTATGTAGCCAAAGTGAGTTGCTTCTTCCTTTTCATGAATATAAAAATAAATACTCTTTAGTTGATCAAATTCTGACATGCCTTACACTTACTAGAAGTAATGTAATTGATTGTATCTGACAGCAGGTGAATTGGATCTTGCAGACTTAAGTTTCTTACTGTTACGTTGTCAGTCAGGTGCCTAAAGACAAAGTTAGGAGGAAGAGATGTTTATTTTGAAAGGGAAACTGCTGGGACAAAAGACTCCTCAATTAGGAAATGTGCATTTGGAACATTTAGTAGTGTTAGATCTTCTAGCTCTGTCACAAATGTTTTTCTACACTGCATTTGTTTTTCAAACTCTGTGGTGTAAAGCATTTGCTTTAATAGAGAAGGCAGTTGTCATACATGGATTTTGCAGTGGTCTGTCACTTTTCAGCTTTATCATGAAACCAAGTGGCAAGAAGCTAGTAGGTTTACAGTTGTATGTCTGCAGTGGTCATATTTTCCTGGATTGTTTTCTTTCTACCTTTCTTCATGTTAAGCTTCAGGTTTTGGTTTACTCTTTTTTTTTTTTTTGGTCCATGAAAAATTGAAACTAAAGGACTTGAATTCTGGTTTGCAATTAAAAAAGAATGGTCATTTCTATCTCTGCCTGAGTGTGAAAATAAAAAATATAATTATATACTTCTCAAACTTATACTACTGGTTTTAGCAGTGGTTTTCATTCATTGGAAATAATGGCCGCTTTTTTAAAAATATCATGTGAATGCTACTGCAGGCTTGAGGTTCTGTGGTCATTGTTTTGCAGTAGTAATAATGTGGCATTCTGCTGTGGCAACAGGTTGATTTCTCAATTTCTCAAAGTTTTCATTAGTAAGTTTTCATCGTGTATATGAACTTTATTCCAACAACCTTGTCTTTCCAGGGCACTGTACATTAGGCATGTGCAAGTGCTTTAGTTGCAATACAGAAATGGTGGGTTTTGTCAACAGTTGTTTCTGTTCCATCTCTGTAGTACGGTCACGATTGAATTTCAAACACTTCAATCGAACACAGCTTCTGCAAGCTATATATATGTATTATAAATCTGAATCTTCTACATAGTGTATTGTTCAATACAGGCTGGGAAACATCATGCTCTAGTTTTAATTTATTACTCATTTGCTCTCAGTTTTTCTTGTCCTATTTGACTGCTGTATAAATCACTCCATGATATTCTGTCACGTATTAGAAATTGGATTGGATTCTCCTCACCTGGAGACATCTCAGTGTGTGATAGCTCAGGTGGTATTTTGCTACCTGTAATATACATTCAAGACTGTAAACAGAACAGTAGTCTCCAAAACTTCCTAGAAAGAAAGCTGCTGTAGTAGCTACTGTTATGTACCATCCCAGTTTGAGCATCTGTTACCATCTACTTCAGCATATTGCAGATGTGGACAGAATAACTTAATCTCTCAGCTGTGGCTTTTATCTGTATGTTGCTTAGAGTATGTACTTAAGACTCTCTATTTTCTGTTGAATAGGAGGTATCAAAATCCATTGTATTTCAGTCCTTTTAATTGCAATTTTCCTAGTTTTCTTGTTACGTTTGAAGTTAGCAAAGATCTTTGAAGAACTGAAAGTGCATACTTTGGCTCTAATAGAAGGGCATGGAAATGGGGTGGCTGAAGTGACAATGGGTTATTTGGGCTCTTGACAGTCAGCAGGCAAAGGCAATTTGCACATTCCAAGGCTCTTTCTATTTTTCACTTCTTGTGTTCAAATGACTGTTGGAAATAGTTCTGTTGCAGAAGTCATGCTTTTCACACAGCTATTTCTTTCCTATGTTAGGAATTCTGCATGTATGTGCCACTTTCTTCCTTTGTTGGAAGTATACAATAACTGGAATTAAGTTCATACCCCAGTTCTGATGTTTGAATGTAGAAGTTCATAAATCTAAATACTCTTCAAGACTACTATGCCCTGAACAGACCCAACACAGAGAAAATGATTATGAATTCTTGGGTCTGAATCTTGTGAATAAATTTCAAGCTTACAAATTTTTAACCGTCTTGAGATCTGGTAGTGCTCTGTAGCAGAGCACAGCACCTGAGCATGTGCAATTGAAGAAGAAAGCCTTTTCAGAAAGACCTGTCGGCGTATACAAGGATATCCATGAATGATACTGGGCATTTTAACTGTGGGACCTGTAGCTTGCATGAGATCTAATGTCTGCTGTCTGTTAGCAGCATGTTTAAGCATCACTGTGACATTTTGTCCAATCCTTCAGGATGCAGCCTGTGTTTTGACAGTTTGGTTGTTTTTTTTTTACTGGATCAGAATAAATTCTGGTGCCATCCCTTTGAAATATTACCTACTGGATACAGTAGATGTATTTGTTAAAAAGAAAGGGGTAGGTAAGCTCATTGTAGGATGGACAAATGCGACATTTTGAAAATTATGTACAAGAGAATAGTCAACTGAGAAGTGATCTTGATCATGGCAAGTGATTTAATTAAATCAGTGGAGAGAACCCCACATTTCTAGTGTGTTCAGTTTGCTTTTGAAAGAACAGATACAATTGTACTATCACACCTTTGATAACTGGAGCTCTTAAGAAAACTAGGTAGGCAGGGCTGCAGTGTAGCTAAGCTAACAGGAGAAGCTAAAGTTCCTTGACAGCTCTGGAGATGAGATAAAGAGGTTCTCTGAAGTACCACATTGTCGTGGGTTGACCCCGGCCAGGTGCCCACTCAGTCACTCTATCACTCCCTCTCCCACTGGGAGAGGGGAGAGGATAATATTGAAAAAGACTATCAGGGTAAGAAAAGGCAGTTTTATTACAGTGGGAAAAAATAGAACAAGCAAGTTGAAAGTTGCGCACGCAAGAGCAAGAAGAGAAAACAATCAATCTCTACTTCCCATCAGTAGCGATGTCCGGACACTTTCTGGGAAGCAGGGCTTCAGCACGCGTGACGGTTGTTCAAGGAGGCAAACATGGACCAGCCCTGAGTGCCTCCTCCTCCTCCTCCTCTCTTCCTTCCCTTATATATCTGAGCTGATGTCATATGGTATGGAATATCCCTTTGGCTGACTGGGGTCAGCTGGCCTGCTCGTGTCCCCTCCCAGGATCTTGCCCACCCCCATCCCCTTCAGTGGGGGAAGGGATGTCAGAGGGACAGCACAGCTTGGCAGTAGCCAAAACACTGCTCTGTTATCAACACCAGCTACCAAAGCAAAGTACAGCAGTGTAAGGCCTGTGACCTTTACCCCAGTCAGACCCAATACACACATCTAGGGTGATATTTCATCCTGCAGCATGGAAGATAACCTGTTACCTTTTGTGAATGACACCCCTCTCCCCAGCTTGTGAGAACATAATCCTTTTTCTAACCAAAAACAATCAAACAAAAAAACTCCAAGCCACAATTCTACTCTTAACTATTGCAAGAAAACTAGATTTCATGCTGTTTGTAAAATTCTGTATCCATCCTATATTTGTCTTCTATAGCCAAATTAACTATATTAAACCTCAATTCAACCATATTCTTCTCTTTGGTAATGTTTTCATTTCAGTATCTTCCATGGGTATTAAAGAACCTCATGTTGTGTGAAAGGGCAAAATTTCAATATTTTCCGGTAATTGTTTTCTCTTTTTGTTCTTGCCTCTGATAAGAAGGGTTAGTACTTAATAAATTGCAGTAATCTGTGGTTTAATGTTGAAAAAACCTGGTTTTAAGAAACATGTGTACCTATATTTGATGCAAGTCTTCAGCCTTATCCAGTTTATCAAATTCACATCTAAAGATCCTTTGGGCTGTCTTGTAATCCATGGTGATGATACTTGGGAATTCCTTTAGCAGTAATATATTAATAATTTCAGGGGCATAGAAAGCTGTACTACAATCTCTCCAATGTTCATTTTGAAGCCAGTGCAAGAGACACTTCTTCCATCATAGACATATTCCAGTGATAAAGGGGTGGACAAAAGCACGTTTTCAGCTACTGCTGCTCTTTGAATCTGGAATGATAGAGTGATATTCAGTTTAATGTAGTAAAACAAAGTACATTATGAATGAAATAAAAACTAGCTTCCTTTTCTTGAAAGTGCTCAGTAATCCCCAAGGGGAATTTATTAAAGTCCTGATTTTTTTCCCACCAGTGACTTACTGCACAAAGTTGTGCCTTTGCTTTCCTATTTCATCTCTACCTTTTTATCCTCATCTTGTAAGTCTTACTCTTGAGACCTGTGTAGAAAAAGGTGTGAGATGCTTAGTTAACCAGTGTGTAGCTTAGACTGTTGTCCTGCAAGAATGTCTGCTTGTGCCCTTATCGAGAATATTTTGTATTCTCCACACCAATGTAACTTTTCAAATAATCAGTACTGTATTCTGAACAGCTTTGTCACTGGAAATGCCTCTTTCGGGGGAGGGGGAGAATCAGTTGTTACAGATGTGTACTGAAGTTCAAAAGAAATCAGTTAACTATGCTGTTTTCCGTTTTGCTATGTAGGTACAGCATTAACTTGCCTGTGTCTTCTCTAAGCTCTTTTTTGTGCCATTTCTGGTATACATATTAAGACTTATTACTGTTCTAGCATTAATTTCACACCTCACTGATTTCCACAGTAATTTTTTCCTTTATACACGAAAAACTCCATCTAAGTTGCAAAAATTACTTTTAATTTACCATGATTTTGAAACGTTTTTTTGAGGAAAAAATAGAGTTTATCTTTATTTTCATACGCTGCACTGCCCTGGGCATGCTTCTCTACCAGTAGGATGTTACATTAAGTTGGAAGCAGTTTAGTCTTGTGCTTGTGGTATGCTCTGGCTGAAGCTATCTCAGTAAGCACCTGAGATCTTCCAGTTAAAAGGACATCAAAATTATTAGAAACTGGAACAGGCAAAGCTTGGTTTATATAGGTAACTACCCTAAAGGGTGAATTCCCCATTTAGTTACTTTTGGATACAGTGATGTAGCTGCTGCCATAAATATCAGTATGGATTTTTTTTTTTAGTTCATATTCAGCTTGCAGAAATGTTGATCCTCTGGGTCTAGGGTCTCTGCAAATAACCTCACCATTCTTTATTAAAACCATGTGCTGAATAAACCTAGTTATAAACAATCAGCACATGATTTCCTCAACCCCACACCTTTTCAGGTCCAGGTCCATGACTAGGCCACCCCAGATCACCTTCTCCAGTATGGTGTGGTGCCCCAGTGTACAATATACTGGTGACATTTCACTCCCCCCTTGATCTGCTGGAGTCAACCTACATGAGTAAGGTAAGTCCGTGTATTTTTCAATGATGCTTAGTTCTGTAAAGTTTTTATTGTATACCCAATGTATAATTTTTAATAAGGGACAAAAAACTTTACAAAACCATGTGCTATTGAAAAAGGACTTGTCCTTAAACTATAGGCAGCTCAGAGATAGATGCAGTGTCACCAGCATATTTAGAAATCTGTTCCCAAGAAAAAACCAGACAGTTGTTACAGGTGTTGGTGACTTGCACTCTGTGTGCGTGTATATTCTTAATAAGAACATTTTTAGTTATTTGGGGAACTTGCAGTAGGTTTGATATTAGAATTGGAGGCTACCTTTTCTAATTTCTGGTTGGTAATTGTATTTTATTTTTTGTCTTGGGAATTTACATAAGAAGTGGGTTTTCTCTGCTGCAGGGAAAATGATGGGACATCACGCCAGATCAATGTGATCAAGTGAAGCCGCTTTATTTCAGAGAGCAAGCATACTTATATCCTATAGTACGCTAAAAATAAAGCTATGTGATAAGTTTTTTCTTCTACAGTTCACACAGTGCTTTCCCACACAAAGTTCTCACACGGTAATTTCTCTATTTTAAGTAGAGCACTAAGTTTAGTATCAGAAGGCTACAACAACAGTTTCATCTGCCAAGTTTCTCTTCAGACACCTGGGGATTATTTACAGTCTTCACATCTCCCTTTCTCATAGCCATGGCTGCCTTTCGGGTGACCTTGAACAGAGGCCTATTTCTCATCTAAAGATGGGATTGCTCATGTCCGTGCAGACGGAGATAGTTATTCCCCACACTCTGCCTTATCTCCAGGCAGTGAATTTTCTCTTGGTTAGTGCTTGTCTTTCACAAGCAGTGCCTTCCACATGACTGAATTTTGTCTGTGTGACGATTTTTGTTTGAGTGGCATACAGAAGAGCAGCAGTGTTCATGTTTTTTGGATGTACTTTCAAGATTTTAAAAGATCAGCAGTAAGAAAGAAGCACAGGTATCTGCCCAAAACAGACTTCTGACCCTTGGAATCTAATATCTTGAGCATGTCAAATTTCTCTAAAGTAGGGATTGCGAAGGAGAAGCATTAGCAGCAGTTTGGAACATCATTTTTTCTTGCTGAGATTTTTAATCTTATGTTTAAACTCTTGAATCTACTTATGTCAATCTTCAAAGTAAAACTTCCTTCAAGCCTTGAAAGCTGTTTTTACTAGGCTATCCCCTTTCATTTCTGTTGCTGCTTTGTTGGCCCTTCTCAAGGCATGGAGCTGTCTTATCTGAAACTGAAGTGCTCTTGATTCCTTTTCTCGTGGTACAGTCTTCTCTTGTGACTCCCACAAGTAGAACTTGTGAACTTCAGAGAAGTTAATATTTAGTTTAGAATTTCAGAATGTATTTCATGGCACTGCTCAACTTTGAGTTACTCTGTTATTTTTGATTTTCATTTTTCTTCTTGCATCTGTTTTATCCTCTGGTATGTTTCATTTCAGGTTTTTAGAAGCTTCCGATCATGTGTGGTCATTTAGGGCTTCAAGAGCCCTGTCCTTGTAGAGCGTTCTTGACATGTTACTGCACTACAGATGCAGTGCAACACCCATCTTAAGGACTAACAAGTATAGTCAGATGGGCAGCAAATTGCCCCAAAAGTGGAAGAAATGAAAATTCATCAGGCAGTTAGAACTGAATGGTTAACTTTCAGTTCCAAAAATTTACTCCAGGTATTATGTATATCTGTCTTTTCATGGAGAAATAATGCAAATCCTTTCTTTTCAAGTATATGGTATTTTTTAAAATATCTTGAATTCCTTCCATGTGGCCTGGATATAAGAGAGTGCCTTAAATGTAGAAGTTTTAAGTATAAAAAATTCACCTAAATATGGTATGTTTTCTTCAGTGTAGTAGAACTGTGCAAAACTTAATTTGCTTGAATTCTTTCATATATGAAGGAAATTTCCTTCTGAGTAAAACTAGAAAGGTATTAATGTATAAAGTTGACACTTCTTAACTCAATGGTATTATGCCTGTCAATAATTAGTATTTAATTTATTTTTCTTTTTAGCATTTCATCTAGATAGAAGAAATTCACCACCGAACAGCTTGACACCATGTCTAAAAATTCGCAACATGTTTGATCCAGTTATGTAAGTAAAACCAGTTATCTATCTGTATTTCTGCATTCTTTTGGAAGAATCCATTTCGTTCCTCTGAGAGGGGTTTGGAAGAAGTGAAGAAACATGAACATCTTAAAAGAAACAAACGGGTTGTAAAAAAAAAAATGTTTCTCTTAACGTCTATGAGAAGACAAAAAAATCTCAACTGTCTTCTGTCCCTCGTTGTATTGCTCTGTGTCTTTGGCTCACTTCTTGAAGGATGTGGCATACAGTCAAACTATTTGGAGCAATGACTGATCTTTCTCCATTAATTACATTTGTAAATGTTCAATTGTATCAGCTGACAGAGGAGACTCATGTGGCCTGACAACAGATTGTAAGTTTTTAAAGTACTGTTAAATATTCTGGAGTATTTGGACTGCTACAGAGCTTGCACAGTTTGCATTTAAAGGGATGAATTTAAATCACTTATTACTTTATGGCGCTGTGACTGCCTAATTTTGAAGCAAATGGATTTTTGTAGTGGGAACAAATTAATGCTGTGTACTGGCTTCTAATGCTCATGTAATTCTCATAATTATGAAGTATATACTGTGTATGAATAAGTAACAAGCCTTGCTTCATGTACCAAGAGTTAAGGAAAAATAGATAATTTTTTGTAGTCTTTTAAATCTTCATCTGCTCCACTATTGTTATATCCCCTTTGGCTCTGGACTAGATCATGGTAGGAGTTGGGAACTAACGCATAGGTTATGCCAGATAATCCTGTTTAATCTTTGAAGTCTCTTTGTCCACTGTAAAGAGATACAGGGACTCCAATAACTTCTCTGGAGTAAATTATTCCTTGATGTGATTATACAAGGGAAAAATACAGATGCTATGTCTTACAGGGTAAATGTGAGATGCTATTGGGACTGAAGAATATAAGTTGAGTGGAAAATAAAACCTATTGATTAGGACAGGGAATAACAGGAAATAGGGGAGGACATCAGAGTAGGGACACAAGTGATTGCAAAGTTTGGATGTATTTCTTCAGCCTTTTTTCTAGCCACACTTAATTACTTTAGTTCCTTGCTTTATTAACTGAAAAGGTGTTAGTTTAGCTGAGGACAGTGTTACCCTTAGCATAGAGAAGGACTCTAAAATCCTTTTCTCAATGGCTTTAAGACTTAATGACTGGTTGAAGACACCAGCTTCTGTGGCTTCTTTAATAATTTTCAGGTTGCAGTAGGGTGAGCAAGACTGAAATTTTAGGTGTTGTTCTTGAAGCAAATTGATCCTCCTCTAGGAGGATTAAATAAAACATGAGATTTGCAGAGAATTTTAAGTGAGATCATGTCGAGAGGCTGTTCATGTTCCCTTTTCCTCTGGCATGTATCAGAGCTCAACCCCACTGAGGTCAGCAGGAAGAAGGGGTGTCTTGGTTTGAAAGACAGGTGTCTGCTAAGGAAGGCAGGAGCCTCCCTTGGAATGGGAAACTGTAACTCCTCTCCCTCCGAATTATTATAAATTTGAAATCAAGAGGCTCTCAGGCAAAGATATGGGAATCGGAATAATAGTCCTTTACTAATATCTAAAACAAAGCTAACAAATAACAACTATGGCATTAACCAACCAACAGAACCAGAAACCCAGTGGCAGCCTGCTTGGCCTCAGGCACCTTTCCTTTTGCTGCAGTTCCAGTCTTCACGGCTGCAGGGGGTGCACTGGGTGCGATGATTCCTCACGGCTGCAGGGGAGGGTGCTCTGGCTGGAGCTCAGGTAGCACACGGCAGTGGCGGCTGCCCGGGGCAGAGAGGGATGAAGGAGAGGCTTTGTTTCACAAACCCTCGGGGGCGGCTGGTGTTGGTGCCGCAGAAGGATCCTCGGACACAGCCAGCTGGGACTGCAGGAGGTCCCGGTGTGCAGGGGGAGCACAGTTACAGTGTAGCAAAATCTCTGAGTGGTGCTGTGGGAGCGGGGGAGAGACGGGCTGGTGGCAGCTCGGCTCCCGGTGGAGTAGGGGGAAAACTCACAGCAGAAAGACCGGCAGCTCCGTGCTGGTTTCTCAGTGACCGTGGGTTCAGCAGACAGCAGCTCCAACCGTCCGGCTCTGAGGGTCTCGAGCAAGAGAGCGAGCCCTCCCCCTGACCTTGCTTTTTTCAGTCCCGAAATCTTGCGTTGTCTCTGCTTCCTGAGAGAGATTCCCCCCCCCCCACGCCGTGTCAAGGAGAAAGGCCCAACCCATGGGAGAAAAATTCCTGAAGGAAAACCCAAAAATAACTAGATCCAAAACCACGACAGATCAAATCCTTATTGTCCTTGCTTCAAAGAAGACTTTGTGAGCTATATTGGTTAGTCTGAGTGGTACTGAAATAAGTGCATTCCTGAAGCTTCACTGCAATATTTATTGGTGTGTTGTATTGGCTACTTTCCTGTTTCAGAATGTTAGCAGTTCAAAATGTGTGCTGTTAATAGAACTGAGATGTTATTTTTGTCAGAACAATCTCCCTTTTTAGCCTATATCTTTGCTGTAAGCTTCAGTGTTTTTTAGTACTGACCCAGTCCATGCCCGACAGGTGCATCAAAAAGTCCCCACATTTATAGACTAGGAGTTGTTGTGTTTTGACACTTGTCTTTAGTGCCTATGTCCAGTCAGCTATTTTGAACATTGCGACTTCTAATACATTGACTTTTTGTAGACCTTCTCTTCTGGAAGTTGACCTAACTCCATACTGGACTGCTGGATTACATTCATAGTGGGATACTTCACCCAGTTCCATATTGTACTCCCTAGCGCATTCTTCTTCAGCAAGCTGTCTTTCAGAGGACTGTTGCTTAAGGAAGTGATTCTTATCATACTGTTGGAGTTATCTTAAAGAAAATACAAACAAAAATCCAAACCCCTCAGTGCAAGGCAAATTGTATGATTAATCTGCTTGTGTCATTAGAGGAAGGAGGCTTATGTTCTTGTCCCAGACCTGAAAGGGATGAATACTTTCATTGACCACCTAAAACACAGAATGTACCAGTGTCTGTGATTAGATTGTCAAGTATTGTTTTGATGTTTGCTGTGGATGCAAGGTATGTTTAACAAAACTAGTTTAGCTGCTCTTTAAGTGACTGTGTACTAACAGTAATTACTGAATTGTTTTCAGCAATACACCAGTAGCTGTTAGAAGCAGCCCCATGGAACAGGTCTTTTTTCTTGACTTGAGAATCATCTGGGGAATAAACCAATTACTTTGGTTTTATTAATGTTAGCACAGCAAATAACTATCTTTCTACTGCCAAAGGTCAGGTAGGACTCATATCAAGGGAACAACTTGTCCAACTCATTCACTTGTACACTGTGAACCCTCACATCACGGCAGCAGACTTTTTTGTGTGTTATGGACATTTACTATGCAAGGCAGAAACATGTTTATTTAAATATCAGTCTAAGCATCACTTGGATAAGCCCATTTTAGGACAACACCCCACCCCCCAAATAGATGTTATTCCTTTTGATTTGTAGGGCTGAATTTTTTTAAGTGGACTATAGGAGCCAATTTACAGTGTATTCAGTAGGAAAAGTACTAAATCTGTCCCAGAGGCATTTACCAGAAAATTATGTCAAGTTACAGAGACCAGACTCTGTGGGGAAGTATGAGAATGTTGTGAATGTTAAAAAAATTATGTAATCCATTAAATCTTTCCTTGTTTGCCTAGGGAAATAGGTGATCACTGGCATCTAGCAATTCAAGAAGCAATCTTGGAGAAATGTAGTGATAATGATGGAATTGTTCATATTGCCGTAGACAAAAATTCACGTGAGGTGAGTATCATTCCAGTAACGTCTTAATACTTTGTTCATTCTTTTCAGCTGGACTTGCAAAAAACCCAAACTCCTCTCTCTTACTTAGGGCTGTGTATATGTCAAGTGTCTCTCCCCGGAGTATGCTGGAAAGGCTTTCAAGGCATTACATGGCTCTTGGTTTGATGGTAAGGAATGGGAGTTTATAACAAAACATGGGTATAAATTACAGAAGATGGGTGCAGTTGGATTTCTTTTAAATGTTGTAATGTTTTGTATCTGAAGTACTGAGCAGTAAAAAAAAAAAAAACCTGGTAAACTAATTTTGATGTAATGACATATTTGGGTTTTACATCCTGAAGCAAAATGCAATAATACTGAACTAGAAGGTTTCTCTTTTTCTATTTCTTTGCCTCATAGGAAAGCTGGTAACAGTAAAATACCTGCGACTAGATCGGTATCATCATCGTTTTCCCCAGGCTCTTACTTGTAACACTCCACTGAAGCCATCAAACAAACACATGAACTCTATGTCACATCTGCATCTTCGGACAGGCACAACTAATTCTCAGGGAAGTTCCTGAGAAAACATTCTACAACTGCTAGGACTGTTACTTGCAACAGGAATGTTCCTGTTTGGCTGCCGTCTTCCTTTTTTAGTGCTTTTTGTATGTAATACTTTAATGAATTAAATAAAAGTTTGAACGTTCCAGAAATCTTGTTTCCAAAGGGACTTAGCCATGAGGCAGTAATACTGAGCTGACAAAAAAGAAAAAAAGTTGCTTCACAAAGTTTTCCGGGGCTATAGTAAACTGATGCATTTAAGTTTTGCATGAGGAATACCGATTTCATTATAAATTTGCAGATGTGGTGGCGTATTTTTGCACCAAGAAGTGTTTTTGATAATACAAAAGCATGGAGAAAAGAAGACTTCCTCTATTTCCATAGTTTCCTGTGAAATAATTTTGTGGGTATTTTGTAACAAGCAACCTACAGTTCCTGATGGTGAATAAGTTAAAAAAAAATTTCAGTTAATATTAGTTTTTTGTTGCTGTATACAAATCTTTTTCTGCAGCTGGGGTATGGGGAAAGTGAATTTGGCATTAGTGGTTGTGTATCAATGTGAGGGAAGATGGACTGAATGAGGATGTACTGGGTTTTGTACATAAATGTAAATGCTGGTGATGGCAAACAGGGTTGTGTTCTGTGAGGATGTCTGCATCGAAGCAGCAAATAAGCTTCCTATTTTATTCAAAACCTATTGTTTTATATAGTTTTGGCTGTACCATGACAAGAGGCCAAATACCTAAAAGTGTTGGATACAGGTTAAATATCTTTTATAGGTTTTATATAAAATACCCAACTGATTTTGTGTGAAAGGTCTGATACCAATTGTAATGAATTCAAATTTGTGAGCAATAAAGAAGCAATTGGCAGATACTGGAAAGATATTTTGTGAAAAGCTGTATTTAGTATTACAAGTGTCAGGGCTGTAACAAAATACCATTGGATTAAGTGACGTTCTCAGTACATTATAACATGTTTTAATGAATCATTTATCTGTTAAAATTTTAAAAGGTACATACTTCCTTGCAACAATTTTGGCTCATGCAAACTAGTGCAGCTGACAGTAAATCTTGTGATTCCAAGCTTGTAAATTTACTAATGTTTACCTAGAAGTACAAAATTGTTGCTGAGAAGCTTAGTTGCAAATCTAAGATTATTGGCTTTACTAATCCCCATTCCTACAAAAAATTTACCTAGTTATCCAGCTGAACATCCTGTAGGAGGTGAGACTGGGAGCACACCAGTCCCACAAATTTTACTGACACTCACTTTACTTTGTAGATATGATGGATCTTCAGCATGAACTTGCACAAATGATGCATGTTTTTCTTACATTTAAGTAAACATGATGCACACTATTCTGCAACAGGAAATCCTATTGTGCCTTACCTTTGTGCTTTTGTGGGCACCATGTTTATTATTGGAGAGTTTGTTAACCGAAAAATTTTAAATCCTCGGTTTTATGTCTCAGATGCTAATGAATGAGTATATACAATATATAATCAGCCATGCAGTATTCTGCTTACCAAGGACAAGTACATATTTTTGATGGGCAAGTGGATTGTGCCAGGTCTGGTAGATTTTTGACGAGTTTTACTATATACATATATGCATAATATACATGTATATGTATTATATATATGTATATAAACTAATTTTGTCGTATTTGATGTGCATCATAGTGATTTGTTAACGTGACCTTAGTGACCCCATCTTGTGACCTGTTGCAAGAGTGAATGTAAAAATGTCTGTGGCATTTTAAAAGGTCGCCTCGATGCAAATGCATCTATCTTGCTTCTAAAATATATTTCTTGTAAACACTGTACATTTTAATTGTAATATGTACTATTATGCAGCTTATTTTACCTTAAACTGTTAAGTTGACCAATATCCCTTCCTGCAAGACAGGGGAATATGTATAATATCTGAACATTTGAGAAAAATCAGATGTTGTAACTTGTCACCCTATCCTGTAAAAACAAACAAAAAACCAAAACAGACTCGAATTAAAGGTTTATTAGGGGTTTTTATATGTGTCTCACCTTCTAGATATTTGGGTGTCTCTGACTCAACTACTTTTCTCATCTGGGGGTGGATGGGGGAGATTAATTTGTTACAGCCACCTAACTAATTTTTAATATTTGTTAGGATGTGAACAGGTGCTGCCATGAGCTGACACACAGCTGAGCTTCACTTAACTGTCCTCTTGATTTTTGTCCTGAATTTGTACACAGGGAGTGCAGAGACATTACCTTGATTCCTAAGTTGTGGCAAGTCATGTTGTCTGACCTGTTAAAGGACAGGGGTGAAGAGCCTTAACCTTGTGCTTTCAGCCTCTTTCTTGTATTTTGGGATACAAAAAGTCATCAAAGGGATTTTGATAGAGTAACCGAAGAGATTGGCTTTTTTTCCCTGTCATTATCTTACGCTGTTTTAGAATTGTTTTAGTGACAAATTGAAGGTTCGGGGGGTAGGAGGAACAAAGAAGGGTGTGTAAGTCTAATATTTACATTCATTTGCCCCGCACACATATACATGTCCCATGGGGAAGGGGAGCAGGAGGAGGAAGAAGCTCGATGTCGTTCAGTTCCCTCCTTTTTGGAAGCAGGGCATGGTGGGCATCGAGCGCTGTCGAAGTTTCGCGGCCGGCGCTCAGTCAGGAGCCGGCTGCGGGTGGGAGCCGTGGACCGGAGCCGCTGCGGCGCTGAGAGCGCTGACCCCGCTCCCGGCCGGCGCCGCGCCGGCAGCCGAGGGTCACGGCGGGACTGTCTCCGCTCGGCCAGGGCGCTCCGGCCGAGGCTCTCCTTGGAGCTGTAGGAGCGTCATTTTAAAAGGGCGAGGAGCCGCTTGGCCGGCCTGCATGAAGCGCACCCTTTAACCCTTAGCACAGGGCAGGCCGGCCGTGCCGCGGCGGTAGGACGGGACGGGGTCGTGCCGGGCGTGCGGCGGGAGCTCCCGGCTCCATGTTCATATTTGGCGTTGGGCGCCGGTGCCCAGGAATTTCCCGTCATGCTCCCCGGGCGGCGGACCCGTCACTGTGCTCCCGCGGGGCGGGGGGACCGGGGCCGCTGCTCGCTCACTCGGGCCGCTCCCATGCGCGCTGCGCCGCCGCCGCTGCTCCCCGCGCTCTGCCTGGCGCTGGCGGCCGCCGCAGGAGCCGCAGGTAGGAACCGCAGGTGGGAGCTGCGCCCGGCCCCCCGCCTCCGCACCGGCCCCGCTGCCGTGCCGCGGGGAGGGCGCGTCGGGGACTGCGGCAGGGGCGAGGGGAGGAGCGGCTCCGGCGGCGCGGGGGGGCGGGGCCGGGCCGGGTCGGGCCGGGCCGGGCCGGGCCGCACCTGCCGGGGCTGTGGCGGGAGCGGAGGGGAGCGGGTTGGCGCTGAGGGGGACCCCGCGGGCCCTGATGGCGGCCGAGAGCGGGGCTGGGGTCGGAGGTCGCTCGGGTCGGTCCCCGTGTCGCGGAGCGAGCCCCTGACAGCGCTGGTCGCTCCCGCATCCCGGCTGCATCCTGGCCGTGCCGTTCCCGGGACCACCGCAGCGCCTGGACCTTGGCGCGGCGCAGCCCCTAGCTCCGGGTGTCCTGCGCTGGAGCGGGAGCTCCTGACTCTGAAACGGGGTGCACAGAGGAATAGCTGGCTCGGAGAAGCAGCGCTTGACCAAGTGCGTAATGAGTTCAGTTCAGCCGCGGTCGCCAGCTCGGTAAACTGTGCAGCGCTGGGTGAAAAAAGGAGCTTAAACTTCACAAACGAGCTCAGAATTTGGTTGTGTTTTTCTAACGAAGCTCCGCGTGTTCGCTGACTTAGGTTTGTTTGGCGTTACTCTTCTGACAGATACAATCGATGCAAAGGATAAAGTATAATGTATTTCTTACTGTCCCTTGCCCAAGTTGATGTAGTTGTATTTAGTGCATAGTAATATTCTGGAATCAGAAATGAGACTTAATTAAGCTTCCTGTAGTATTTGACAAATTAGCTATAAATGCTGTCTTTCCTGCTTGAGCTGATATTTCAGTCATCACCCTCTTAGCACAGACTGTCTGAAAGTGCAGTGATCTTAAAGAAGCATAACTGTCTATTAAAAATGCTAAATCTAACAGTAGTTATCTACAGATAAGGCCAGATGTCAACTGTTACCTAGTGATAAAGGCTGTAAGGTAATCTCTATAAATGTTCTGACCCCAAACACAGCATTTAGGAAAGTATAGAGCCTTACATTTTATATGTCATGCTTTTAGCTCTTTCTCTGTTGTTACTATTAAAACAGTTCTGAAAGTGTGCTCTCTGGACAGAGAGATGTCAGAATGAGAAATCTGCTCTGCAGGAGCCAGATACTTTGCCTTACTGATACAGCTTGCTTATGGCAAGTGATCTGTAAATGGAAGAGCCATCTCCACTCCCACCATGGCATGGTGCCACTCATCTGAATCCAGAATTTAGTGCTTAGAATCTGTCCTGCTTATGTTCTTGCCCTTGCTGAGTAGACACAAGTGCTTTCTGTCTTATTTGCTGATGATTCCCAACTTTTTGTTACATTGCTGCGTGCCTTTGCAGTTCGTCATGATTCCTTGTCTGCCAAATTTGGTTGGTAACAGTGCCCTTTAAGTCTGATTCTGGAAGTAGTTTCCATGTGGCTTGTCATCTTAATCAGACATTTGCTCATAGTTTCTAAAAGAATTGCCTGCCTCGCTTTAGACACGGCTTATTTTAGAACAGTATTTCTCAACTGTCTTTTAAAATTTATGGAGGGAATTAAATATGGTTAGCAGCTTAAGCAGAGTTACTAAATAATCCTAGAATTCTGAGATTAAAAAGGGATTTAAAAAAAAAACAATGTTCTGCATTGCTTTGTTAAAACCAGTAAAATTAGTGGAGTTAAATAATATATAGTTCAGTCCAGAATGTGGTTGGTTGATCCTTTTCCTGTCTGATGTTCCTTGGATCTTTATAATACACATTTGGAAAGATCTTTTAGGAGGAAAAAACCATTTCTATTTTTCTTCCAAAAGCGCAATCTTTAAAAATAGTGCCTTTGTAGATGGGGTAATGTTTCTATATTTGGTAACAAAGCCATATAAAGCAGTTGATCTTAGACAAAAATAGTCTTTTGACTGAATGATCTTGCTCATTTTTCCAAGTGGTAGCAGTTGCATGCTCTCACAAGGATTAGTTAATTCAGATGTTTATGTCTGTACATACTGTAAGAATTTATTTTTTTTGTTTGTACATACCATAAGAATTCCCTACAGCTGTTCAATAAGGGCCAACTTGCACGTGAGGGAGGTATTTGGTCCTTTGCCCTGTTATTTATGAATGTATGGGAGGATCTTGTTTACCTACTCATGTTTTGTCAGCTTTGTAAGCTGATACTTGTTTCTGTATCACTGGAGATCCAGCCTATTTATTACATTAGAAATGTTAGAAAACAGAATTTCTCTATTAGGTGGATTGTTAATGGTTCTTTTGTTATTTATTTTAAAAGATGGGGGAATAAGAGTCAGTAGGGAGAGAGAAGAGAACACTGTTAAGGATTTAATCTTCTCAGACAGAAGGTTAAGAAGTCTGCCCGTCTGCATCTGACTGGAATTGCTACAAGCCAGCAGTGTAGTAAAGTCATCCAATTTGGAGATAGCTTTGTTGAGCTGCATAATTCAAGTGAGTGTGTCCTCATTACAGAACAACTCTTAAGCTACATGCAGCATTATATTAGTCATAGGTCAGGAATATGACCTTCTTTTTCCCTTTCTATTATTTTTTGTTTTCGTTAAAAGCTGCAGTTTAGGCAGCACCCAGGCTATGTATGAACTTAAGTTATGGAGGCTTTAGCTGATGGGAAAGTGGGATAAACATTGGCCAAATTATAGCTTGGTCTAGCTCTAGTTTAAGGGTTCCTTAGTGAAAAGACCCCCACAAAAATGGACACTCAAATTCCTGGTGTGTTTATGACATTGTAATTAGGAATTACTGTTGAATAAAGTCAGGTGTGAATTTATTTTTCCCTGAGTAACTCTGAAGTTGGTATGCTTATTTTGGAGCAAACTACAAGGCTAGACAGAAATAGGGTGTTTCATGCTCTGAAGTAATTGTGTCCATACATGGAATTATTTTGAGGTTGCTTTCTCCATACAAGACAGAGGTCTTTTAAACAGAACAACAAAAAACCTGGGAGCTTTTGGGGCATTTTTGTTTTTAGTGTCTCATAGAGTAAGAAGTGGCTACAGGTTAACTTTCCCTTCCCTTACCTTACTTGGTAGGATTTATTGTTATCTTTTCAGAGGGTTCATTTCCCTCAGAAGGATCTTTGGTTCTCAGTGAGCTATTAATATGTACTAGCTTAGAAAAAAAGCACAAAGCTAAAGATTTGAGTCCTTCTCTGTGGCAATTTGTGAATGTATAACCAACTAGCAGTGTTTTTAAAGTAATTTTCAACCAACCACTTAAGAAAAGGAAGGGAACACATATTGCATCATTAACTTCTACCAGAAGATGAAGAATGTCATTGTGTGTTTTAACAGGGATTTTTGTGTCTTTAGTTTGTGAAGATGCTGATCTCTATTTTTTTGCCTGAAAATAGGGTAGAATAATTCTTTGGGAACCCCATTTATGGTGAGGTAATTGGAAATTATAATTTATGTGCTTAGCTCCAGCCTTCTGGTTCTCATTTAGCAACCTCAATTCAGCATTATCTGAAAACCACACAATCTAGCAACTGGAACTGGGAATAAAGAGTCTTTTTGCAATAAGGACTTTAAGACCTGAGGAATTGAATGATACTAGCCCAAAACGGGCAAGAACAATACTTATACTTATAAGATGCTAACACAGTTTTTCTGTCCTCACAGACTTAAATTATAGTTTAGCATTGTTTTGTAAAATAATAGCATAAGTACTTATTTATTTCCAGAAAGTTTTGGATTTAAACATGATTCAGTTTTTGAGTGTTGCACAGACTGTCTAAGGACAGGACTTCTGCAGAGTTCCCCAGCTTGCTCTTTCTTTTCAGTAGCATTGGAACATCAGGATTGATTATTTCTTTGAACTGTAGGCAGCAGCTTAGCAAAATGTACATAGCGTGCTAACACATTGTTTTGTTGGGAAGCGCTACCTCATCCAAGACATTTTATAAGTAATGTTGTGCATGGCATTTGGAAGTATTTCCCCACGGGTCTCTTTAACTCTGTGTTCTTCCAAAAGGGGACAACGCCTTTGCTTTTCACCTGACGGAAAACAAATCCCTACTACCAGGGAATAACAATAGCGCTGATGGAATGTAGCTGCCAAATGCCACCACTTTCACTCTCACCACACAATGAAAATGGAAAAAAATTCAACACATGGAACCTCAGCAGCTTCCTGGGGAAGTGATCTGTGCCAGTCGTTGCCAAAAGGAAACAGCCCACAAAGTGTTCCTTCTGGCTGAGGGATTGCCCTGTTTTGTTCCTCTCCATTCCCCGGTGCATGGTTCTCAGGGAAATCTGCAGGCGAGGCTGTTCCAGCTGCCTGCACACAGAGTGTGAGTGATTTTAACAATTTCAAGGATCTTCAGGGTGGGTTGGCGGGTGAGAGCTGCATGGATGTCTCTTTCAGTTCATGCAGCACTGTGAATCTGGCCTTGGCTTTCCTGCAGCTGGTTTAAGAGCAAGTGTCGGCTCGATATAAAGTTGCTCAGTTGGCTAAGAAAAATAGTTAAATATACAAGCAGGCTTTGCCACCTGGGTCAGATTGTCACCATCCTGCTGCTGGGAGGAGATTGATAATAAACATAAAACCAATGCAGATCCATCCTAATGTGTTCTGATGATGAACAGTCAGAGCTTACACTCAGTTCAAGTCGAATTTGTACTAATAAGTGATTCAGTAGTGCACCGATCCAGTCTGCACAATGCTGAAACCAAGGCTTGCAGGTCAGATTGGTTGGGCTTCCACTCCTGCACACCAACAGCACTGTCAGTAGCCATAGCACAAGTGTGAGAGAGAGATGGGAATAAGACAGGAGCAGATGCTTTGGCTGCCAGCTCAGGGACAGGTGGAAAAGTAGAGGTGGATCCGTCAACTGTGGGAAGTTACAGCCCTGAGATGCAAATTCAGAAACTCCACAAATAAAATTATTTGGATTTTCTATTGTGTTATCATCTCTGCTTTTGAATGGCTGCATGTCGTGGAGTAATCTTAGCTGAAAAACTCCCAATACAGAAAGGAGCAGGTGGAGCCGGAAATGAGGTTTCGGGTATTACAATTTCCACCTACAAAACTCATAAAACCAGGAGAACACCTGGAGAGACCCTCTTTTTAGACTTCCGGCGGACCGAGAGAGGACGTGGCTTTCTTCCCTCTGCGCCGTCTGATGAGGTCCCCTCAGGCCACGCATGTGGCCTGGGCTAGCGGGCCGAGATGGCACGGGGAGAGGAAGGGGGAATGAGAGAACCCGGCCCAGCCTTTCAGCAGAAACAGTTCAGCCAAACCGACATGCTAACTACGGTAGGCAGTGCCAGACTCCGCGGCTACGAGCTCCGCTCTCTTGCCCCAGGCCGAAGTGAGTCAGCTCTGCCGGTTTCAGCGTGGCGCGGCGGGGAGAGGGCTTGGGGCCGGCCCCGTAGAGCTCGGGAGCACCCCGCCGGTCAGCTCCACGGTGCGGCTCGGCGCGGGAGAGAGAAAAGGCTCAGACTGGGCCCCTCCTATAGCTCAGACGCGGCTCTGCTGGCTCCCTACAACTTGGCGTGGGAGAGAGAGAGCTCGGGGCAAGCCCTCTTACAACTTGGACATGGCTCCGGTGGCTGGCCCCGCTCCCGGTCCGACGCGGAAGAAGGCTTAAGCCCCTTCCCCCCCCTCCTACAGCCTGGGCACGGCCCCACCGGGCCCCTGCGACCCAGACACGACTTGGATGGGAAACGGCGCAAACAAACTCCTCTCCCTCAGCTCAAGCGCTGAGTATACTACACTTGAACAACACAGACGGAGGTCACGTGGCCATTGCCCGGCCAAAAGACAAATTAACTGTTTTTTATTTTCAATATCAGAATAAGACTTGAAAACATCAGTTCCCCCCCACACACACACACAGAAAGAAAAGGAATAGAGACACAAAAGGTATGACATAAAGACTCCAAGTTAATGAATGTAACCAAGCCTATATTCAGAAAGAAGAGATGAGAAGTGCTTTGAAGCTGAAAATTCTCTTGTAAAAACATGTTGATAAACTTGGCTATAATATACCCTGTAATTTATGAACAACGGTCTAAAAGAGTGAAAAAAGGGAGATGTAATGTTCTAGTTATAAGCAGTGGACTAAGACTCTTGTATTAAGATTCCTTGCCCCAGGAATAATAGAAGAAAACTTGTGTTGCCGATAATGAAGAAAGGGGATTTCGTTACCACTGTAATAGAAATGTTCATCCTCAAAAAAGCACCTCAATGACCATCATATGTCCATTGGTAGTAGCCCTGGGAAAGCTATTGAAGTGGGAAGGGTTCCAGAAAAGCAAATCTTTTTCCTTCGGGGGGTTGCTTACTGGGAGGCTGACAACCATGGAAACTATGTTTCCTATGGAGAATCAACATAATAGAGCAAGAGAAAACTTCTCTCCCTACATTAACTAAGAAAAGAACTGTTTTACAGAGGTGGTATTTAACTACAAGTCAAAGTGTTGCCTTTTGTATGGTCAGTGCGAAAGAAATGAAGAGGTGGGGGGAAGGGGGGGGGAAGGTGTTCTAAAGGTTTTGTTCAGATTCCTGATTATTATTATTCCTCTTTTAAGTCTGTTAATACATTCTTTTTATATTCCTTAAAGTATAAGCCTGCTTTGCCTACTATTAATCCTTATCTCACAACAAAATCAAGTGATTTTGGTAAGTGTGCTGGCATTTAGCCAAAAAAATCAAATAGGCGAATTAAAACCACTACAAATTGGTGTTTCCGCCCGGTTTTTGATTTCCCAAACCTCTAAACCGCAGCACTGCAGAAAAGGAAAAACAGCCCTGTTGGTCAAAGCCTTAATATTTTACTGCTGTGTACTTTTAGACTGTATCTTCATTTTTTTCCTTTCTTTTTTCAGAATTAAAATCAGTGCTTCATCTGATCTTGTGTGTACATGGTAGAAAAATACACTGTGCTGGCAGCACAGCTCTTAACCATCTCTTTTCATGAGAGAAACCAAATTGTCTGTGTATGTACTTGTTCTGTGTACTCCTGCTTTTACTTAAAGGCAAGCTCATGGAAAGGACAAGACCTTGTAGGAAATTAGTGGCTCGCTGGGGAAGGGACCCACCAGATACTCCTGGTATCTAAACTGCTACCTGGCATCCCTCATCCAAAAACACAAGGCAACTTTGCTACTTGCCTCTGAACTTGAGAGAGGTGCTGGTTTGTACCAATTTATTCTAGCAGTTGTTGAACCATGCTGGGAAGGATTACAATAGATATTTTGCAACACTCTAGGCTCTTCCCATGAAGTCTTAAAATGTGAAATACAGTAGCTGTCTGGGGAAAAACAAGCCCTTTTTGTTGCTCAGTTAGATACAAATTACAGACCAGTACATTTTGCTCTAATGACAGTCAAGTAATAACAGGCAGTAATAAAGACAGTGTAATAGCTGAGTGATGTAATGCCATTTAAGATGAGAGGAAGATTTTCAGAGCATTATCCCATTTCCACAATCACTCTTGCAGACTAAACAAGCCAAGTGCTTAAATTTTATTTGCAGGGATTTGGCTTTCTGAACCATTCTTTTTGTTTTTACTTCTCCTCTGGGCTTTCCTCAATTGTCTCTGTCCTACATCCCAAACCAGGAGCATATTCCAACTGATATCTCAGTGCTACTGAGCAGACCAGACTTCCTCCCCAGTCCCTTCTGTTATGTATTATGTTTCTCCTTTTAATAAGCTCCAAATTGTTTTCTGCCTTTTTTTTTAAATAGTTTCACACTGTCGGCTCAATTTATTGTCACTGTAACCTTGACATCCTTTTTTTTTGCTGTACTGCTGCTAGTCTGGCATTCTTACTTTGGATTGTTTTGTGCATTTGAAGATTTCTTTTAAAGTCCAAATGTGATTCTTTGTACTTGGCTGTACTGAACTTTATCTTGCTGGTTTTTGACCATTTCTCCAATTTATTAAGACCATCTTGAGTTCTGCTCAGCTCTTCAGGGTGTTTCAAACTCCTTGCAGGTTGGTGTCTCTGTAGTTTTAGTAGGACTACTTGCTGGGTTTTGGCCCTGGTCAGTAGGAGAAGTGCTGAATGAGTGTTTATTCAAGCAGCTCTGCACCTGTGATATAGGACCTTGATCGAAACGAAAGGTGCTTTTCCAGTTTGCTTTGTCTAAAAGTATTTTATATTTGAGGTCTGTTTGATTTGCTGCTTTCCTTCTGCCTGTAGAGTACAGGGAAAGAAGGAAAGTATGTTAGTTATGGGGTTAGATTTTGGCAAGCCCATCATGGTGGCTTACTGCTTTCTAATTTCTATTGCCTATTTATGGATTGTTTAGTATTTTGTTTCAAAAGCTTTCTGCGTGTTGAAGATAGATTTATGGCCATATAATTCACTAGTCAGTCTTTTCTTCCTTTTGAAAAATGGATATTACCCTCTTCCTCTTGAGATTTTGTAAAGGCAAAAACCTTTCAAAAATCCTCCAAGGTACATGCTCTTTTCTGAACAATTTCCCCTCCTTGTTTCCCAAACACTTAGGATAAATTTCCTAATCTGTCAGAAGAGGAAGAGCAACCTCAGGGAAAGGTTTCAGGCACACAGAATAGCTCCATCATCCTGGAATACAGTGATCAACATTAGTATGCCTAATTTCTGATAGTCTCATATTTATGCAGCTAAAGTACTTGAAGTGCAGTCCCTAAGAATGAGATGGAAAACTTGATAGACTTTGATAAAGATTTCTCTTTAAAAAGAGAAAAGTAGCTTTGGCAGCTCCATTGGCAATTTTTGTGCAGAGCAAGGTCTGCACAAGAGATTTCAAGTTTGAAAGTAGTCACTGCAACTACTTCAGGCAATTGCCTCTGTTGTTTCTTAAACAGTCCTATTTCCAACCTGATAATCTGATGTGCTTGCTTTATTTTCTTTGTATTAGGTTACAAAGTGTGAAATTTGCAGATAGGCTTAACTGATTATAGATTATGGTTTATTAATTTTCTTATTTGTTTTGCCGAGCAACTACATAGAATTTTCAAGCATGTAGATAACTGTAAGAGAATGTAAATCTTTCTGAACACACATGCCAAGGCTGTAAAAATAACATACTGAGCAAATGTATCAGAATTCTAATCAGTAATTATTATTTCAAAAATACTTAAGATGGACATAAATCTGGCATGTCCTTCATTGTTTTATCCTGATCAGGAATGCTGAAGGCTCTCACTGAGACGTGTTGAAGTGAACTACAGGAGAATGGCCCTGTGCTGGGATTGGAGGATGCTCTGGGGACATGGCTGAGGAGTTCTGAGGCATTTCTAATGTCTCAGAGTGGTGTGAAATATCAGGACCAAGATGGCAAAGAGGGGCCCTGATGGTTTAAATGCAGGATTTTCTTTTTTTGGAGCACGAGTCCAAGTAGGATAGAAACAAACTGCATTTTGGGGCAATGCTTAATGAAGTTCCTGACAGCAGGCTGTGGTGGGGGGGCTGCCTGTGGGTGCCTGCTGCTGCCTCTGCTGAAGGAAGTGGAACAGATGTCACTTTTAGGGACAGATTATGCAAAGAAATCGTCAACATTTATCTTAGAATATTGATCCAGAGGAAAGCTAAATTACAAAGCCTTGAAAGTAGATGAAGGTTGAGGAAAGAGGAGAATGAAGTTGGTGGCTGCCTTGTTGCCCTGTGACCAGTGCCATCCCAACTGCACCAGCACTGCCTGGGGGGGCTCCATGCACACCTGTGTGACTGCTGCCAGGCCTGGTGATGCCTTTTTCCTGGTCTTAGGAAATAAAAGCTCAGACACGGTTAGAGGGTTGGGGGTCGTTTACCTCGGAATTTTAATAGGATCCCATTCGATGCATTGCTTCACCCAGGTGACACGCGTCACAATGTCTTCCTACCCCCCCCAATCAAGTATACAATTAAAGACCTTACACATTAGCATATCTAACAAGAGGGCCCAATAAGAGGGCTGGGGTGGGCTAACTTCTAGTTTACAGAATCTGTCCTACTAGGGGACCTTGAGTGCTTACGACAATAGAATGTTTGATCTTCTAACTCTACAGTTTCTGGGGTGTTTAGTCTCCCGGCCTGTGAGACACCAAGAAACCAGGCTAAGTTATCAGGCCTAAAACATTACAAGTATGCATGCTAATGCTTGTGGATATAGGGAACTGTGTAAAAGGTATATAGAAGAAAAAGCAAAAATCCTTCAGGCATCACTGGCACTGCTGTAAGTCTGCTTTAACAGAGCAGGAGAAAATATTTATGGGTTTTTTTGTCTGAAGGTAAGTGTTTTTCGCCCTGCAGAAAAGGTTTTGCATGGTTACTGCAAGTACAGCTGGAGGGGTATAGGATGAGTATTTGTGCCTTTTGAATGCATTTAGGGATGAGAAATGTGGATTGACAAAAATGTAAAGTTTAATAAATATTGTCAATCAACTAAAAGAGGTGGAAGAGACACCGTGTTTTGGACACTTCAAAGAGAATTGAAGAGAAGGGAAATAATTTAAGCAAGTTTTGCTGGAATTAATACTTCTTTTGTTCAAGATTTGAAAAATAGCTTTAGGATGCCTAAAGGTGCAGATCCTTGTGCTGCACAGACAGTGTAAATATATGTAACTAATTAAAAAAATAAAATACTATGTTTGTGGATTTTTAAACTGCACTGGAATGAAAATCACAATTCAGCTCACACAAATTCCACATTACGTTTTTCATTGAAAAAGTTTTTCTTTGGAAGGTATTCAGAGGCTGGGGCACCTCCTCTATGAAGACCGTCTGAGAGAGCTGGGTTTGTTCAGCCTGGAGAAGAGAAGGCTCTGGAGAGACCTTAGAGCCCCTTCCAGTACCTGATGGGGGCTATGAGAGAGCTGGAGAGGGACTTTTCACAAGGACCTGGAGTGACAGGACAAGGGGGAATGGCTTTAAACTGAGAGTAGATTTAGGTTAGGTATTAGAGAGAAATTCTTGACTGTGAGGGTAGTTAGACACTGGAACAGGTTTGCCCAGGGAAGCTGTGGATGCCCCATCCCTGGCAGTGTTCGAGGCCAGACTGGATGGGCCTTTGAGCAACCTGGTCTAGTGGAAGGTGCCCCTGCCCATGGCAGACGAGTTGGAACCAGATGATCTTTAAAGTCCCTTCCAACCCAACCCATCCTGTGATTCACTCTATGACGTTTTCTCTTGTAAGAAGGAGAGTCTTGAATAAATGTTTTTATCCCTGTAATTATCTAAATACAGGTAGATGTACATATAATCCTGGTTAATAAATGGCAGGAAATTTGCGTAGTGGTTTAAAATCAAGTGGTCTTTATATTTGAATCAAATTTATTGCTATTAGGACAGATAGTTTTCCTTGCTCTCTCACTTTTCAGTCATTGACATTCAGTATTCACTCAAAGCTTAAGTTATGCTCTTTCCTTACTGTAGTGTCTTTTCACTGCTATTCATAAAAATAAAAGCACACCCTTGACAAGAGAAGACTTAGGAGTTTCTGTTTCACTTGATGGTATTTTATTTTGTTATGTATTTGATGTTTGGAGTTTTTTCAACTGCATAAAGGTTCTTTGGTTTTCAGATGATAAATGTTTCTATTGCAGTGTGTAAGGCATTCTTTCATGGTTTGTTTTTTTTATTTGTGCAATGTCAGACCTTCTATATGCTATAATTTCTGAAAAATATTTTTTGATAAAAGGCTGAGATTTCCTTGTATATTCATAAGGCTGCTCTGCATACCATTGTGACACAATCTGTGTGATCAAAGGTACATTTTTAAAGGATGCTTTTGTTCTGTTGACATATGTATAGACCTGTGTGTACTGCGGATGTTTGAAGGACAGCTCACGGGGCCGTGCAGTGTGGTTGTATCACAGGGAGCTGGCACCGCTCGGTGGTGAGGAGCGGTATTGGTTTGTAGCGAAAGCCACGTGGAAAATTTCCATGTAAGGGAGACTGCTGGGGAGAGACTGGCAGCTATGATGTCTTTAACTCCAAGTGCTTTTCTAGCAGCTGGGATGACAAAAAAAGAAACCATCACCTGAACTGCTCTGAAATGAAGTTATGCTACCTGACAGAGAGATCATAACTAAATTTTATAAACCCTTTACTTAAAAACATTTTTACAAAATACAAGATACTCAGGTCTGGTTCAAAATGTGATCTAAAAATTATATTTTCTCAAGTAGTAAATAATACAAATACATGGAAATAATGCAGTTTTCAAATGGTTTGCGCTGAAGAATGCAGAATGAATGAAATGACACAAGACAAATGTGTCTTTTGCACTGGAATTATTTCTCTAGCAGGGTGCATGGCATCTATAGGCACATCATGTGCGTATACATGTAGACGGATATTAGCACTAACCACCTTTTCAATTAAAAATGGTTTTAAATATCTTAAAAATGTGCTGGCAATAGACCTACTGATTGTTGGTAATTTCTTGTATACACTGTAATAACTCCATGGCATCCATTGAGAATGCCTGAGTTTCCCACTGTGGCAGGGAGTGTTGGGAGTTTTTATTCCTTGGTAAAGATTTTACTCTGAGAACTCATTAAACTGGAGGGCAAAACCACGTCTGGAATCACAACTCTTTTCAGCTCCGATGTGTTCAGGGACTTTGTCTCCTTCAGTGGACTAATAAGTGTCATTTCTACACTTCCTTACAGTGCCTCATAAAAGACAGTCATCACATTTAACTGGTCTGTGATTGAGAATTCAGCTTCTCCGTGCAGCAGTAGTGGCAGCTTCCTTCATGCCTCCCGCAGCCTGTGTGTGCCGTGCGGGTTGGGAGCGCACACTCAGCAAACAAACCCCTGCAGGGCTGCTTTGCACGCATCTCTTTGTGGAACGAGTGAGACGATGCTCTTCTAAAGAGTGTACTGTTTGTTGTGTTGGTTGGAAGTCCTGTTAAGTCATACCAATTAGCTGGAGGCTTTCTCTTTGCTTCATTTATGAGATATTCTACCTAAGAGAAACTGCACGTATCTATTGTGTAGTGTTACCCAGGCAAATAATCTTCATAAGGTGAGGAAAAAGTCTGCTGAGTTACAGAGTACTGTGTAACACAATTTAATAGAATGCCAATTCCAGATGATGTATTTGTTTAATCCTCAAAATTAGTCTTTTTTTTTTTATTGGAAAGCAAAAGCTAGTACAAAGGTGTTTCAGAAAAGCAGAATAGAAATTTCTGTTGAAGGGCTTCTGTTCATTGCTATAAAAGGAAGTTGCATTTAACATGATGCATGGAATTTGCCCCAAATTAAAAATAGAATAGAAAGCTTGTTATCTCTGCTGTGTTAGTAAGCCTGAAAATGCAAATAGTGGTGGAGAGTGAGACATAGCTACTCAAACCAACCTGACAGCAAAACTGGTTTTCATGTCTTCAAGTGCTAGGGTACCCCTTGGATAGTTCTATTCACAGCAGTAACCCAGAAGTTTTTAATAATTTTTTTCTTTTAGTATGAGAATGAATCCTTTATTGTTGTGCAACACAAAAAGCTTTTGGGCTTGCCAGTAGGAATTGTTAAATTAAAAGGTTATTTCCAGAACACTTGTATCTCATCATCTGAGCACCAGAAGCAATTAAGTCTTTACCACTCTGCTGGAGAGGACTGCCTGGAATGGAAAAGATGAGAAATTTTTCAAGATGTTGAAAGGATGGTGGTTCTCGGAAAAGACCCATTTAAGAATAGTTTATGGCCATTGTAGTTATAAACTCACTGCCGTAAAAGGAATGTGCTGTATGTTGGCAGGCTACCAAATCAGGAAAAATGAAAGTGCAGCTCAGCACTATTTTAGTGCATCAGATCTGGGAGGAGCAGGAGTGGGGGGGAATCCCAATTGATCTATATTTACTTTCCTTTGGGAAATATTGCCAGTCTTAACTATTGGGAAACAATCTGCAAATGACAGATATATGAGCACTTGCAAGGCTGAGACACTCGATGGTTTCTGCCCTTAGCCAAGAATCCTCTTTCATCCCAGGCTCGGGGGACTCCTTACTTGACTTGTTTCTTCCCTTCCTTGGAGTCTCTGCTTTTTTGTGTCTCTTTGCAGTTTCACTTTTCCCATTTCATCTGTTGTTCACTGTCTTGTCTCTACGTTAATGAAATCTCCTACCATTTTACAACCCTCCCTAAGGACCAAGCAAGAGTCCCTTGAGCAAGGACCCTCTTCTGTATTACTTAGAAACAATTGCCTCCCTTCTCTGCTTGTACTCAGTGGAACACAGATGTCTCTACATCCCCATAGGCCACGTCCTGTGGTTGTTTAGAGGGGATCAGTACCACTGCCCTGCTGAGTGCAAATGTTAGTAGTAAAATAAGGCAAAATCAAGCCCACACTTTTCTTGTCCATGGAAGCCAGGGAGGCATTAATATGCCTTTCCCCTTGTTGCTTTTTGAGAGGGTACAGCCTTCAAAAACTCATTTCTTTTTATTATCTTCTCACTTCTCAGGCTTTTTAAATTTGACCCCTGGACACACCCTCGGACTTTAGTCACACCAGCACACCAGCCTCCTTGTTGCCAAGCTGGTTTTTCACTAGTGAGAGAGGGAACAATGCAGTGGCCAATTCAGCACACAGAAAGGGTTATTTCTGAGAGAGACAGTGGGCTTTCCCTTTTAGGCAGCTGATGCTAGACAGAATGTTAGCTCAATTTGGTAATTAGATGAAAATTTAATGTACGGCTTTGTTTTCTGCTCAGATGTAGTGTTTTTCTTTTATAAGTATAAATAATTTTTCTATTCTGGATAATCATTCTAATATAAATGGAAACACAGATATATGGTGCCTCCTCACATAGTACATCTTTTTGTCAGCAGTTGAAATCAGTGAAATTATGCTGAATTGTGTGCAGAGGTTTCAGAATCTGGTTTGTTTTCCAAGATTTTTCATTATTATTTTATTGGAAAGATAATAATTTTAGGCTGTATGATAATCTAAAATCTGTTGTGGGTATCTCATCTCTTTTAGATGGAGGACCGAAGTCTGGGTAATGAAGCTCAGACTAAAGGCTGAACTCCTAAAAATATCTCTGATTCACCTCAGTAGGAACCTTTATGCAGCCTAAGGATAAAATATGGAAGGTATTAGTCCATAAAGTGATGCTTGTCAATTGTGTGTCACAGAGTGGGACTCAGTGTGAGCAGGTGAGCATTTCTGCTCATTCTTTTCCTGCTTTCCTCTGTGGTTTTTTTTGTCTGATCTCAACCTTTAGACTTTTCTTCTTCCTTCCCTTCTCCTGCCATTAACAGGAGGAATATAGAAGGCATTGCTGCTGAAGCTTCCCAGCTAGAATATGAAAAGGATACCTCAGGAACATCAATAGACTGGACTGTATAACCCCATTTCACAGGAGAAGGAGGACTGGCCTGTGGGCACTGTGAGGAAGCTGAGGAAGCCCTGTGCATCCCTCGAGCTTGAGCAGCCGTGGTGTGTGCCATGCTCATTGTGCCCAGGCAGGTGTCTGCTACCTCCAGCCCTGCTGGCTCTGCAGGTACAGGGACAACCACTACATGTCATGTTATGAAACAGAATAGACTCCCCAGTTAGTGACTTCTCTGGTTGCTTTGCAAATGATCACTCCTATAAGTAAGGGCCACTAAAACACCTGGATCTGACAGTATCCTAAAGCATATGAGAGTCAAGCTGATACTTGAAAAGGTTTTTTAGGTTGGAGTTTTGGTTGCTCTGGGAAGAGTTTAAGAACAAAATCCAGTATAAGAGAATATGTAAAATTCAAGAAAACAAAAAGGTTTTGAACTTCACTGTTTAGGCTTCTTTCTAATGGCAGTACTAACTTCAAGTTTAAAGCCCGATGTTTCCTGGTGTTCCACTCAAATATTACGAGGTATGGCAATAATTACCTCTTTTATCAGGGCACAATGTAAACTTCCTAAAAGTAGACAGGATTGCCATTTGGTTTGCACATTCCAGCACAAGCAGCTAAGGGGAACATGCTTTAATTGAGACTCTTAATAGTGAAGTGGGAATTCAGGTCTAATACTTCAGATTTCTGTGGCTGTAACTGAGAAGTTAATATTGTATAGGGGGGGAATATATGCAGACAAGCATGCAAGTTATATGCTACAGTACTTCTGTAGGCCTCTACGGTTAATGCAATTAATTTCATTTAGAATGCTTTATTCCTCTTCAATAAGTCTCTGAAAAGCTTTAATTTATAATTGTCTTTATCGTTATCCTAAATGTTAATGATTAAAGTATTTTATACTCATCAGGCAGTGAACTTTTGCAAGGTATTTTAATAGCAAATAACAAATCACAAACTTTTGAAGACACCTAGTTTGCATTATCAATAGATGTACGAGCACATGATATCCAGAGCCTAAAATCTCTCTTTAAAGGTAAATTTCATAGAATCACAGAATGGTTTGGATTGGAAGGAACCTTAAAGATCATCTAGTTCCACAACCCCTGCTGTGGGCAGGGACACCTTCCACTAGACCAGGTTGTTCAGACCCCCATCCAACCTGGCCTCAAACACTTCCAGGGATGGGACATTCACCGCTTCTCTGGGCAACCTGTTCCAGTGCCTCACTATTCTCACAGTGAAGAATTTCTTCCTAATATCTAATCTAAATTATCCTTTCCTAGGCTTTTTTCAGTTACATTTACTGCTTTGTGCCAAGTGCTTCAAATACAATATGGTGCATTGAAGCATGCAGCTGTCTAAAAATATAATTATAAAGCACAAATGCATATTCACAGGATGTGTGTTTTTTTGAGGGCTGAAGGCTGCCTCCTCATGGTTCTCTCAGGTTGTTGGGAGGCTAGGACAGCCCAGGTAATGAGGTATATAAGTGTGAGAAGACTTTGTGCACTGCAAAGGGTGTTTCAGGATTAGAGATCTTGGATTGGAGTAGGAACTGGAACTCTTCCCTCCTTTTGCTGATAAATAACCAGCAGTTGTCAGGCCCCTGCTGAAAAGTTTTCCTGTACTCCAGTCTCCTGCCACAGCTGGCAGCTTCATGACGGTTTATTAAACATCTTTTACAAGCTATTCAACATTGCATTTGTCCCCCCTGTAGCATACACCATGACAAACCTGAGACATTACCTACAAACTGTAAAGTCCCTTAAAGCCATCAAGTGAAGTGTGGAGAGCAGGAAAGACCAAGATCTTTGGTGTTAGCACAGAATGTGTTAAGGGAAAATGACTAGGGAGTAAATAATTGTTTAGACACAGAAAGACATGATCTACTGAAACACTTGCTCATGTGGTTCTCTCTTTAGGCCACACCTTTTGTTCCTGCAGTTCCTGAGGGTTGATCTGTCCTGTCTGCTGACTCTGACTGGCAGCAGCTTTAGGTGAGCAAAAGCCAAATAAAAAAAAAAAATCCAAATGTTAAAACTGAAATAAATATATGTACAAAATACCCCACTAAGTTTTGTCAGGGAAACATTTGGTTATAGTTTGCTTTGTGTCAAAATAAATAAGTAAACCCTTTATAAAACAACTGCTCAAACTTATTGTTGGACTGAAAAAACTTTACCAAACAAATACTGACAAAAATTATACTGTTAATTTAACACTTGAGTACAGTAGACTCCCAGGCCTTTACTTCTTTCTAACTTCTAGTTGTTTGGCTTTCTTCAGTGTGGCAATTTTTTTGCTCTTTGCTTTTTCCAGTGACATAGGAATTCCTGACAAGAGCCTGGGAGCCTGGCTCTCTGACTAGTGTGTGCCTATCTTAATTGTTTCCTGCCCTCCAAATGAGGCCAGAGACTTGGGACTGGGGGAAGGGAAACTGGAAAAAAAGAAGAAACATCACACTACTAAGGTCTCATTATTGGGGCAAGAAAAAACCCTGATTCTTCCCTTAAGAATTTGTGGATGTTTTTTTAATTTACTTGTAAAGAGCTAAAACTTCATGTTTTTTCTTGTGAGAGCTGGGATTCTCATGTAATTTTAGGAATTCTGGACCTGAGTTGTCAGGAATAACAGTGAATATGGAAAAATTTAAACCAGTAGTGTTATGAGCTCCCGAGACCCTTGATGTTTCCCTTACTGCTCTTAAAAACAAGATGTGGTAATATCAAAATTTAATCTCTCAAGTTGTCCTTCACCCAAAGAAATTTTTCTAGTTGCAGACAGAGGTTGAAAAAACATAACCTGAGTACATACAAAGTTCTTAATTTCCGAAGGACAAATTTGACAGACCACCCATGTTACTTTAAAGCTAATAATTTCAGGGCCAAACTTATGTTTTCAGAATGTCCGCAATGGAAAACATAGAAGCTCTTGAAAGGTGGCAGTTCCTTAATATATGCTGACATTAGGCTCCTAAAAGGAAGGCTTCCCTGGAGTTAAAATGGGTATCCTAGAAAACTGCTTCTGAAACCCAGCTAATGACATTGTTACTGCTGTATTTGTATTATCTGTACTTACAAGATTTACAAGTTATCGCTGAGCATGGTGTCCATCTTATGAGAGCCAGACAGATGGAAGATCCATGTTGTGCTCTGTTAAAGAGTGAAGTGCAGTGAAGGGGCTCCAAGGGGTCTGATGACACCCAGGGACAACTGTGGAGGTGCCAGTAGTGTCCTGGGTGTTACAGGCAGCGCATCAAGCAGCACATGTTTAAATAAAGGGCAACCCACCAAAAGAAACCCAAACAGTGATGTGTAAAAGCATCATCCCCTTCCCTGAATTGTGAGTTCCGCTCTGACCTCTTTATGTAGCATCTGTCCTCACAGGAAAGTGGCATATTGCAGTGCTGCAGTAAAGATATGGAGGGTGGTAAGTCTATGTGGTAGAAGTGCAGCAGTGTGGTACTCACTGTCACTCAGGCCGTGACAGCCATGTTAGCATTGCTGTCCCCAGGCCACCTGGCCCCGGCACTGGCAAGGTGGGGTGCTGTGCATTACAGCTGAGCTCCCTTGGGGCTCAGGCAGGTACCTCCAGCACCAGCACAGGGGCTTTGCTGAACCTATAGAGGGCTAGGTGTGTATAGCATGGGAGTTATTAAACCACCAGCCATCTCTTCCCAGGAGGGTGCTTTCATAGAATCATTTAGGTTGGAAAAGACCTCTGAGATCATTCAGTCCAACCTTTGACCGAACACCACCTTGTCAACCAGACCATGGCACCTCCTTGGGCAGCCCATTCCAATGTCTAATCCACTTGTCTGTGAAGAAATTGTTGTTAATGCCCAACCTAAACCTCCCCTGGCGTAACTTAAGACTATGTCCTCTCATCCTACTGTTAGTTGCCTGGGAGAAGAGGCTGACTCCCACCTGACTACAACCTTTTTTCAGGTAGTTGAAGAGAGTGATAAGATCACTCCTGAGCCTCCTCTTCTCCAGGCTAACCAACCCCAGCTTCCTCAGACACTCCTCACCAGTCTTGTGCTCCAGACACTTCACCAGCATCATTGCGCTTCTCTGGCTTCTTCCCATGTTTCTTGTCATGCTCTGGCTATTCCTCTTAAATAAGTCAGAGACATAAGCATGGCACCTGAGCCTGTTAAAGGCTATGGCCAAGCTTGCATGCGCCACAGAAAGAGCAGAGGGAAGCTATGAACCTGTCGCAATGTTGCTGTCATTCTCCCTCAATCTGTTCTTTGTATCCATGGAATCGGCAGGTGGGGTGAAGCACCTCCAAACCAAATGTGTTAATTGCAATGAGTTTGACTTTGCGCTTCTCTTTACTGATGCCTCACAAGCCATTCCTACGGGGGTCTGTGAGTTTCCTGCAGCAGGGTTTGTGTGCATATAGTACCTGGCACCAGGAGGTCCCCTCCCACTGGAACTACCGGGCATCGCTATAATGGACAGAGTAAATAGAAATAGCAATCAAAGCATCAGCAATAAAAGAATAAAATAGATTAACTGCAATAAAATACTTTCATGGATGCTCAGTGGCATTTTATTGGGCTTTCAGGACTTGTATATCATCCAAGTCTTTATGAATACATGAGAGTAAATAATAACATTTTGGTGAACACTGAAATACTTAACATTTTCAAGCGGCCAGGATCTATTTTATAATTCTCGGGAATTTCAAATAATTTCCTTTAAGCTGTTTACACCTGAAGGAGGGAGAGAGGAGGAGGAGGAGGGCAGGGAGGCGGCGTCGGTCTGGGCTGTCAGTGCAGCGCCTTGCAGGAGTGCGTTGGGCAGCGGCCGCCAGGCGGCGCCACACGCGCCGCCCAGTGCGGGCTGTCCGTCGGCAGGGGGCGCTCGATGCCGCCGCTGCCGGAGCACGGCCCCGTCCTCAGCCCGGGGCTGCGGGGCAATGCCGGCTGCG